>OX328127.1:8805518-8863018 GCA_946811695.1 Gonocerus acuteangulatus | reverse complement strand
AAATGTTTCAACTGAATCTTATGATTTTAAGTACCCAAACCAAAAACGTTATTCAACAGCTATTTCTGAAACGCAAAATTTTCTAGTCGGCACTTCCGGATTGTTTCATGAGATCAATCTTATAAGCGGGGTTCCTCCTTATGAAGGAACCGCGCTAGAAGAAAAGGCATCAGCCCTATCCTACGTAGAAGAGGGTTTAGCCTATAGATAACCTGTCATAAAATTCCTAGTTAATAATAACGGTCGTTAAAATTTATATAAATATTAAGTAAAAAATAAAATACCGATATTTATTTGTTTACAGATTTGAAGTCCTGTACAAAACAGTTTGTTGATATTCCAAATAATTAAATTAAAGGCCTATTCACGCTAGACCGTGCCGCGTCCGGGACGGGCCCCGGACGGGGCACGGACGGGACACGGTGAAACAATCGCACCACTGTTTTTAATGGACTAGTTCACGCTAGACCGTGCCGGGTCCGGGCCGGGGCCGTTCCGAGCCCGTGTCCCGTCCGGGCCCCGTTGAGAAAGGCACGTAGACATTCTTTCCCGTCCGGGCCCGGCCCGGGCCGGCTCCCTCTTTTGTTTGTTTATTTATTTATTTAACTAGCTGAATCCGCGAACTTCGTACCGCCTAAATAGCTACGAATCTTCGGAAATAACTACGTATTTATTCGGGGAGTGTCACAGGATGGTTTAAAATCGTCTATCAGATGTCTGTCTGTCTGTTTTTTCCTTATACAAATACACACAGTTTGGCCAATTTTGACTACACTTTGCACAAAGGTAGGTTTTTAACCTGGAAGTGGCTTAGACTAGATTAAAATCTTCAATCAGCTGTCTGTATGTCTGTTTGTTCATTATAGGAATGTACACCGTTTGACCAATTGTGACTAAACTAGAGACACAGATGGGTCTTTATACTTGAAGAATGTTCGGCTTGTTCAAAATCGTCTATCGGCTGTTTGCCTAACTGTTTATTCCTTAAACAAATCCACATGATTTGACAGTTTATGATCAAACTTGGCACATGGGACAGGTAGGTCTTGGCCCGGGAAATGGCATAGACTATGTCAACATCGTCTATCAGCTGTCTCTCTGCATTTTTGTGTCTTACAAAAAATTCACACCATTTGATCGATTTCCACCAACATTGGCACACAGGTAAGTATATTTCCGGGAAGTATCACAGGCTAGGTCCAAATAGCCCATCAGCTGCCTTTCTGCATTTTGTTCAAAAATTGACAATATTTGACCGTTTTTGATCAAACTTGGCACACAGGTAGGTCATAGTCGGGGAAGTGGCCTAGACTAGGTCAACATCGTCTATCAGCTGTCTCTCTGCATTTTTGTGTCTTACAAAAAATTCACACCATTTGATCGATTTCCACCAACATTGGCACACAGGTAAGTATATTTCCGGGAAGTATCACAGGCTAGGTCCAAATAGCCCATCAGCTGCCTTTCTGCATTTTGTTCAAAAATTGACAATATTTGACCGTTTTTGATCAAACTTGGCACACAGGTAGGTCATAGTCGGGGAAGTGGCCTAGACTAGGTCAACATCGTCTATCAGCTGTCTCTCTGTATTTTTATTCCTTACACAAATTCATACCACTTCAACAATTATGACCAAAATTGATAGACAGGTAGATATACTCTTCCAGGAAATGGCATGGACTAGGTCAACATCGTCTATCAGCTGTCTCTCTGCATTTTTATTCCTTACACAAATTCATACCACTTCAACAATTATGAACAAAATTGATAGACAGGTAGATATATTCTTCCAGGAAATGGCATGGACTAGGTCAACATCGTCTATCAGCTGTCTCTCTGCAATTTTATTCCTTACACAAATTCATACGACTTCAACAATTATGAACAAAATTGATAGACAGGTAGATATATTCTTCCAGGAAATGGCATGGACTAGGTCAACATCGTCTATCAGCTGTCTCTCTGCAATTTTATTCCTTACACAAATTCATACGACTTCAACAATTATGAACAAAATTGATAGACAGGTAGATATATTCTTCCAGGAAATGGCATGAACTAGGTCAACATCGTCTATCAGCTGTCTCTCTCCATTTTTATTCCTTACACAAATTCATACCACTTCAACAATTATGACCAAAATTGATAGACAGGTAGATATATTCTTCCAAGAAATGGCATGGACTAGATCAACATCGTCTATCAGCTGTATCTCTGCATTTTGTTCTATACACAAATTGAGAAAATTTGATCTATTTGGACCAAAATTGGCGCACAGGTAGGTCTTGATCAGGGAAATGGCATAGACTAGGTAAACATTGCCTATCAGCTGTCTGTCTGCATTTCGTTCTACACAAAAATTGACCGTTTTTGATCAAACTTGGCACACAGGGAGGTCATGGTCCGGGGAATGCACTGGCTAGGTCAAAAAGGTAATAATGCAATTTAAATTAATTTATATTTGCGTTAACGAGGAAAAAAAAGAACCCACTTTTCTATATTCCCATACAAAATCAAATACAAGTCAATTTCAAATTTAATACCATACCACGAAGTTTTAGTGTTAGTGAAGAGGTTCAGGGAAAGCAAAACAATTGAGTGACATTAGTGTACTCAATTGTAAATATGTCAATATTTGAAGGGCTCATTGCCTGAGGTGACTAACCCGAAATTAGAAAATACTTAAAAAATCGAATTTAAAGTAAATAGAATCTAAAATACATTGTGTTGGTGACAAAAATGATTTCAATTGGAGCAATTTAAGTCAATTAAGTCATCAACACTAATGTTTTTCAGATTTTTTTAGTTATTACTAGTTTTTGGCACTCAGCCCTTCATTTATACGATGGTAACATTAGCCAGAAAGAAATTGTCTATAATTAAATATAAATTGTCTGTGGTAAAATGTCACTTGAAATGTAAACATCTCTTTGCTGTGCATCTATAATATTAGTAAATCTAAAAGCCACAAGTTTCTATAAAATTACTAAAGTGTTGTGTGTTTGTGACTTACTAAATATGCCTCCTATAAGGCGTCGGACAAATTTAGGCAGATGAACCCGAAATGCAAAGAATCAAATTAAATATCAATGTTATTGTACTGCCCAGGAACGTGAAGATCGCAATAAACGTGAAAGAATTCGGTTAAGACAGACCCGTGAAGTGCGACATTCGACTAATAATGGTGCAAGTTTGAATCGAGCTGCTGTGAATTCATTACAGTGCCTGCAGCTGTGTTGCTATTGGACCTATGAACTCAGTTTGACTATAAACAAATTCCAGGGGCAGTCATTATGTGTTTGTGGTATTCATTTAGAAAACCCATGTTTCTCACATGGTCAATTGTATGTTGCCTGTTCCCGTGCTGGAAAACCAGCTGCTCTGTTTGTTTACGCGCCAGGTAATCAAAGAAAAATTATCGCGTACCATAATATACTACAATACAAATGAAACTTAATTTAGAATAGGCAATTAAAAGTAAAATGTACTATAACAAGTAGATATAATAATAAGAAAACGTAATTTTCATTGTGATTTTTTATTGACTATTAAAAGTTTTTTAAGTGTTTTACAATTTCTATTTATTTTACATAATTTAATCGTTGACTTATCAACTTTCTTTTTTTATCTTACTAGTAGACATTGTGTCCCGAATAACAGAATAAGAAATAAATAAAAGAAATTCAAACATGCAGTAAATATTTTAGTCTAGTATCATGATTCTAAGTAACCAAACCAAAAACTTGATGTAACAACTATTTTTCCGATTTTCTTGGAAACGGTTAATGCTATTGCTTTATCCGGTTCCAGTCATTTACTAGCTCAAGAAGCCTATAAAACGAGTACTTACATGCATGTGATGTAAGCGTAAATTTTTTTCGCGCGAATTTCGCTTCAAAAACCATCTTCTGTTCGTTAACAAACTTGATCTTTCAAATTAGACGAACGATTTTTATACCAAATTTCATGAAAATCAGACCATTTAAGACAAGGAAACCGCGAACAGACACACATATATATATATATATATATATATATATATATATATTTATATATATATGTATGTATATATATATATATATATATATATATATATATATATATATATATATATATATATATATATATATATATATATATGGGAAGGTGTTGTACCTTTGACCACTTTGCACAATTGAATTTTTTTCAGCTTGAATATTAATGGTAAATTCATTTTTTTTATTTGGTTGTAATTAGTATTATATTGTTTATCATAAATAATTTTTTCAAGGTTCTAACTTTACATTTAATTTTTTTTATTAATTCGTAAAAAAATAATCGTACAGTGGTCAAAGGTACAACATGTAGTTGTACCTTTGACCACGGGGTGTTGTACCACTGACCACCTAAAAACAACACAGCAGTGGAGAAAAAAAATTGTATTGAGTAATATTATAAATAATTGTAAGTTTAATAAATACAGGACATGGGTGTAAGCATAATAAAAGCTATTATTGATATTATGTTATGCTTAATATGCTGAAAAATCCAGTCCAATCGATAAACGTTTTAACTGTGAAGCAGATCCACTAGCAATAGTAGGGTATGGAAGTTTAGCCACAATGTCTTCAACATCAATATCATACAAATTTTCATCTTCTCTCGTAAACTTGTCACTTAAAGTTTGTTTTTTCAAATATTGGATCTTAAACATTGGACATTTAATACCACAGATCTCTGCGACTAAATATGTAATAGTCTTTTTACTTTTATTTTTAACTCCTTTTTTTCAAATTGTTGCTGGTTCATTGACTTAGTTCACGACATGCATTAGACAGATAAACGTCACTTTCTCCTGAAGAAATTTCGGTGTCAGTATCAAAATCTGAATTGTTATTAGAATAATTTTCTTTTTATTTACCAATTTTTAAGGAAGGGGTTCATTTGTGTATGGTTTCTTACGTTTAGAGTGTGGCTTTTGTTTTGTTTTTTCACTTTCAATAGTTACCTTTACAGGAATATCTGTCGGAATACGAGTTTTCCCTTTAGGCCGGCCCCTATTTGACATTTTCCTAGTCTGCACTTTTCGATGGCGTCTTACAACTTCAAGTGGAACGCTAAGGGGCGATAGGTTTGAACTGCTACACTGAGGATTAATAAAGCCAGCTTGAACATATTTAATTTATTATTTTTTAAGTTCTTTGAAAAATTGAAGCAACCAATATTAATTTAAAAGATATTGTAGCAGAAGAACAAAAAAAATGAATTATGTAAAAATCACTCAGGTGTGTTGTACCTTTGACCTGGTCAAAGATACAACACCTAGTCGTGGTCAGAGGTACAACACACTGGTAGCGCAAATTATAAAGCATGCTAAAAATGTTAGGGTTAAGATAAATAAATTTCAGAAGCTACACCATGTTTGTAATAGCTACTTCGTCAAATGATTTCCATCTAAAAAGACGTAATGCAAAAAAAAATTATTAGGCAAACCGTTATCAATAAATAACTTGCATTTTTATAATACAAATGGATAAGTATTTTTTGCAAGAATATTCTTTGACTTGAAATATCCAAAGTACGTTACACAAGCCCTCTATTGAAGGAGCTAAACACTAATCACACCAAAATTTATAAAATGTTGCTACGTGCCGCGACAGCCTCGGTGGTCAAAGGTACAAGACGGTCAGAGGTACAACACCTTCCCCTATATATATATATATATATATATATATATATATATATATATATATATACATATACTAGCTGTTACCCCATGCTACACCTTCTTTCTTTATATAGAACAGCCTAAATAAATTAGGAACAAAATAAGTATTATTAAAATATAATAACACGGATCAGTAACTGTTTTGAGCCCGTGACCTCTCAACTGTGATTCCTAGACGACTTTGACCTACCCTATCACACCCACGTATCAAGACATACATGTATGGCAAGTTTGGTAAAAATCGATCTAACGGTGTGGATTTGTATAAGGCACAAACGTACAGACAGACAGCTGGAATTTTTTTTGACCTAGTCTAGGAGATTTCTCGAATCAAGCCCTATCATCATTCTAAGTTTGATCAAAATCGGTCAAACGGTGTGGATTTGTATAAGTAACAAAGAAACAAACAAAATGACAGACAGACAGAGATATATGGGGGCGAGGTTAGCTCAGTGGTAGAGCACTGGACTAATAAGCTGGGGGCAAGGTTAGCTCAGTGGTTGAGTACTGGACTAATAAGCTGGAGGCCTGAGTTAAAATCTCGAGCAAGCACTAAAGATTTTTTCTTCTAATGTGTTCGTTCATGGGTTGAATTCGGCCTCCCTGGCCGTCCCTAGTCCAACACAGCATTTAATTAATTTAAAAATGGGTACCTTGGTTGGTGCTAATGACTCTAGCAGTCGAAGCAGCTAAGAAGAAAATCAGGTAGCCAGAGAATAGTACTAACCACACTATCTCCCAAGTATGCCGTATGGTCATGAATCAGATACCTCTATAGTATCTGCCCCTCAGGGCCCTCGTGGCCTGTTACGGGGCTGATTTTATATATGTGTATATATATATATATATATATATATATATATATATATATATATATGCACACACAAATTTGAACCACCGTTATTTTCGGTCTCTAGGGGTTATGAAATGCAAAATTTTGTATTCGGCACTTCCGGATTGCGTCGTGATGTCAACCTTATAAGCGGATTTTTTCCCTATGGAGGGAGGGAGGACCCCCACCGTCCAGGTCATTCTGGAAGAGACATTCTCATATCATATAGTTTATATTAGCATAAATATGCTTTAACCGATCACTAAACTAAAAAAAAATTACACAAACTTGTCCGCTGGTGTTCGCGCATGCGCAGTAGCCATGTAAGAAAAATAAGACTGTAATTTATACTGTAGTATCAACTGAAGCTACAGCATATTTATTTTCCTGAATTTGAGCAGAAGCTCTAAACGATTTTTTTTTATTTTATGTAATTTATTTATTAGTTATTTCCAAAGATGCGTAGCTATTTAGGCGGTACGAAGTTCGCGGATTCAGCTAGTTAAATAAATAAATAAACCAACAAGAGAGGGAGCCGGCCCGGGCCGGGCACGGACGGGAAAGAATATCTACTTCCCTTTCTCAACGGGGCCCGGACGGGACACGGGCTCGGCACGGCCCCGGCCCGGACCCGGCACGGTCTAGCGTGAACTAGTCCATTAAAAACAGTGGTGTGATTGTTTCACCGTGTCCCGTCCGTGCCCCGTCCGGGGCCCGTCCCGGACGGGGCACGGTCTAGCGTGAATAGGTTATAGCATGCATGCTGCCTTGGCAACCGGGTCCCGTCCGTGCCCCGTCCGTGCCCCGTCCGGGGCCCGTCCCGGACGCGGCACGGTCTAGCGTGAATAATCCCTAACCTTCAGTCCCGTTATTTTCCTTTACGAAAAGTGGCGTGAAAATCGAGCGTGACTGCATTCTAATGCGATTTGCATATTCTAATCGTGTAAACATATTTAATTAGGTATTGTAATCAATAAATGTATTTATCTATTCCTACGTCTGATTGCCTGTTTTAATTACAACATTGCCACGTGTATTAATATACGGTGGGGAAAGTATTGTGTTTCAGAAGAAATAACTTAAATAATGTGTCAGAGAACACGAGGAACACACACAAAGAAAAGACTGACACATAAAAACTGCGTCATCTTGGCGCGTTTTCTTAACGTTAATATTCCTTGAGTCCAGTATCTAACGAGGTTCGATACCTAGGGCTATACCTTGACAGCCGTCTGACATGGAACCCTCACACAAGACTGAAAAGACAAGAACTGAACAAAAGATACGGACTACATAAAAATTGGACCCTCATCTAAATTATCGATACAGAACAAACTAACGATATACAAAACAATCATTCGACCAATATGGGCATACGGACTTGAACTCTGGGGATCTGCAAAACCATCTAACATCAACAGAATACAGGCATTCCAGTCAAAAGTTCTCCGTAAAATTGTCAACGCACCTTTCTATGTATCCAACAAAACCCTCCACAATGACCTTAACATCCCATTTGTCCTTGACCTTGCTAAAACCCGTTTCCAAATTTTCCATTCCAAATTGTGCCACCATCCTCATCCTGAAGGTCTATCCTTATCTTCACAATCCCATCCAGACAATCCTCCCAGGCGGCTTAAGAGACAGTGGCCCCGAGATAAGTTACTTACCTGATCCCTCTGGAATCATTGAAATACTTAGTTAAATAACTAGTCAAGTGCCAACAATGGTTGGCTTCTTCCAAATTTTGTACTTATTTTATTTTCATTTTTTCCGTTTTGATCATAAGTATATATCAATATCTGTATCAACACACTTGATCATTGTACATTTTATAATTTATACAGATTTCAAATAAATAAAAAAAAAAAAATATTCCTTGAGTCATTTGAAAAGGTTGAAATATATATAGTTGATACTCTCTGGCTCTATTCTGAAAAAATAAATATTCCTTGAGTCATTTGAAAAGGTTGAAACATATATAGTTAATACTCTCTGGCTCTATTCTGAAAAAATAAATATTCCTTGAGTCATTTGAAAAGGTTGAAATATATATAGTTAATACTCTCTGGCTCTATTCTGAAAAAATAAATATTCCTTGAGTCATTTGAAAAGGTTGAAACATATATAGTTAATACTCTCTGGCTCTATTCTGAAAAAATAAATATTCCTTGAGTCATTTGAAAAGGTTGAAATATATATAGTTAATACTCTCTGGCTCTATTCTGAAAAAATAAATATTCCTTGAGTCATTTGAAAAGGTTGAAACATATATAGTTAATACTCTCTGGCTCTATTCTGAAAAAATAAATATTCCTTGAGTCATTTTAAAAGGTTGATATATATATGTTAATACTCTCTGGCTCTATTCTGAAAAAATAAATATTCCTTGAGTCATTTGAAAAGGTTGAAATATATATAGTTAATACTCTCTGGCTCTATTCTGAAAAAATAAATATTCCTTGAGTCATTTGAAAAGGTTGAAATATATATAGTTAATACTCTCTGGCTCTATTCTGAAAAAATAAATATTCCCTGAGTCATTTGAAACATATACAGTTAATACTCTCTGTCTCTATTCTGAAAAAATAAATATTCCTTGAGTCATTTGAAACATATATAGTTAATACTCTCTGTCTCTATTCTGAAAAAATAAATATTCCTTGAGTCATTTGAAACATATATAGTTAATACTCTCTGTCTCTATTCTGAAAAAATAAATATTCCTTGAGTCATTTGAAACATATATAGTTAATACTCTCTGTCTCTATTCTGAAAAAATAAATATTCCTTGAGTCATTTGAAAAGGTTGAAACATATATAGTTAATACTCTCTGGCTCTATTCTGAAAAAATAAATATTCCTTGAGTCATTTGAAAAGGTTGAAACATATATAGTTAATACTCTCTGGCTCTATTCTGAAAAAATAAATATTCCTTGAGTCATTTGAAAAGGTTGAAATATATATAGTTAATACTCTCTGGCTCTATTCTGAAAAAATAAATATTCCTTGAGTCATTTGAAAAGGTTGAAACATATATAGTTAATACTCTCTGGCTCTATTCTGAAAAAATAAATATTCCTTGAGTCATTTGAAAAGGTTGAAATATATATAGTTAATACTCTCTGGCTCTATTCTGAAAAAATAAACACTCCTATAAAATAAATACTCCAATCTCAAAGAAAAGCGAGATTTTAAGAGCCAACATATCAGCTTATCGAGTAGGGAGGGAACCCGCAACTGAGACTCTTGAGACTCTTCGCAACTTTGGCGATACGAGCTTTACATCTGGTATCCATTTTTATATTGATAGTTGATAGATCCTTTTAGATGGTTTTACGTAAATAGACTGTAAATGTACTTTTACTTACACAGTGATGGAGCTTTAAATCTGATATAGTTTTACAGAGACAAAATAATTTCTAACTTTTGAATTAAAAAAGTATTTTTTAAACTTTTACTTTTATTTTTATTTTTAAAAAGTAAAAGTTCGAAAATAACGTTTTGGTTGAAACTTTTTTTAAAAATGTTATTTTTCAACTTAAAAAATAAAAGTTTAAAAATAATGCTTAATAGAAAAAAGGTTTTAGGAATACATTAAAGGTATATTTTTTTTTTTTGTATAGTATCAAGAAATATATTTCAATGAATACATAAGAATAAATTATTAAACAATTAAATTTCAATAATAATTCATCTTTTATTTTAGTGGAATTTAGATTATATTTTTAATGATTTAATGTATACTTTAGGGTTGAAAAGGCTCTTTCAAAACTTACTTGAGTGGCTGGGCTGGGGGTGTAGGATAAGTCCTAGTTAATATAGCTATGGAAGTGTGTATTAGCGGGGTTCCTCCCTCCCTTCATAGGGAGGAACCCCGCTTATAAGATTGATCTCATGAAACAATCCGGAAGTGCCGACTAGAAAATTTCGCGTTTCTGAACCCCTAGAGACCGAAAATGACGGTGGTTCAAATTTGTATATATATATTTGTCTGTTTCAGACGTCACTAATGGTCCGATTTTGATGAAATTTGGTACAAAAATGCGTCGTCCAATTTGAAAGGTCAAGTTCGTTAACCAGCAAAATCCGCCCGCTGGAAGATGGCGTTTGGGGCTAAATTCGCGCAAAAGAAATCGTAAGGCTTACATTTTTGAGTTCATATGCTTTTAAGTACTCGTTTTATAGGCTTCTTGGGCTAGTAAAACGAATGAAACCGTTCAAGGCGATAGCTTTAACCGTTTCTGAGAAAATCGGAAAAAAAGTTGTTAAATCAAGTTTTTGGTTTGGTTACTTAGAATCATGGGATTCAGTTGAAACATTTTTTGCATGTTTTTTTCTTTCTTCTCAGTATTCCAGGTATTGTAAACCAACGAAACCCTAAAATTCTTTATTAAAATACTGAAAACTTCTATTTCACAAAGAAAGTATTACATTAACTTTCCTTTTCTTGTGCTTAATTTTAGGAGTTCTTAAATAACTTTTTCTTTTAAAACTTTTAAATCAAAGTTTTTTTTTAACAGTTAAATTTGACCTTTTTCGATAAATAAAGTAACGGTTTTGATCCTTGATATTTATAACTAACTTATACAAATTACCTGTTTACAATGTTAAACTAAACAAACTGTTATTAAAGTAACAAACTTATGTAACAAACTGAAATTAAAGTAACAAAATTAACTTATTTACTATGATATTAAAATTTGGCTAGAAAAAAAAATGAAAGGAAACTGGTATACATATCAGTATTTCAATCAGTCCATTAAAATTATGATTCAATTCAATTCAATTTTTTTTTCTTTTAAGTTACAACTCAAAACACTTGTATAATTCTTTTAGTTGCTACATTAGTAATATTAAGTAATTCATAGCTGAGGGTGGAAAGTTAATTAATTAATTAAAATTATGAGTTATTTTGGGTATTCGCTTCAGGAATTAATATATTTATAAGGCGTCATATAATCTGGCTTGTTTCAAAAAGTCTTATTTGTTTACTACAGGGTGTCCTGAATTTAAATGGCAAAACTTCAGGTGTAGGGGACCGAAAAACTATGACAAAAAGTCCTTTAGAGATTTGCTAGTTTTTGCTTCGTTTTGGAGAAAATCGCAAAACAGGAAACGAAACAAGTTTTTGTTGAGAAGAGATTGTTGACCGTAGATGATGCAAGGTAGGGATTGTCGGGGTTCGGTCACTGCTACTTAATAAAACTACATTTTATCATAAAAATGGTTTTATTGTGCCGACGTTTCGGCTTGAGCTTCAAGCCTTCATCAGGGCGATGGGATGATAGAGAACTATTCCTCACAAATGCGGGATCATCATCAGAGAAATGATCCCGAATAGTTCTCTATCATCCCATCGCCCTGATGAAGGCTTGAAGTTCAAGCCGAAACGTCGGCACAATAAAACCATTTTTATGATAAAATGTAGTTTTATTAAGTAGCAGTGACCGAACCCCGACAATCCCTTCCTTGATGTAGTATTTATTAAGTAGCAGTGACCGAACCCCGACAATCCCTTCCTTGATGTAGTATTTATTAAGTAGCAGTGACCGAACCCCGACAATCCCTTCCTTGATGTAGTTTTATTAAGTAGCAGTGACCGAACCCCGACAATCCCTTCCTTGATGTAGTATTTATTAAGTAGCAGTGACCGAACCCCGACAATCCCTTCCTTGATGTAGTATTTATTAAGTAGCAGTGACCGAACCCCGACAATCCCTTCCTTGATGTAGTTTTATTAAGTAGCAGTGACCGAACCCCGACAATCCCTTCCTTGATGTAGTTTTATTAAGTAGCAGTGACCGAACCCCGACAATCCCTTCCTTGATGTAGTTTTATTAAGTAGCAGTGACCGAACCCCGACAATCCCTTCCTTGATGTAGTTTTATTAAGTAGCAGTGACCGAACCCCGACAATCCCTACCTTGATGTAGTTTTATTAAGTAGCAGTGACCGAACCCCGACAATCCCTTCCTTGATGTAGTTTTATTAAGTAGCAGTGACCGAACCCCGACAATCCCTACCTTGATGTAGTTTTATTAAGTAGCAGTGACCGAACCCCGACAATCCCTACCTTGAAACAAGTTTTCATTTTTGTACATACTTATTTAAATTTTCAGTGTACAAAAAATTGCCATTGCGAATTATTTTAGTAAACCTATTACTAAATGTGTCAATCTCTTGATGCTGATATAGTGTTCGTGTATGGTTTCTGCAACGATAATGACAGTATGCGCGCCGATTCGCAAACAGAAGAGTGCTTAATCGACGAGTTTTTTTTTTGTTAACTTTTAATAGATTACGTGAGACTGGATCATCTTATTTATTTGCATTTTTTTGTGTTATTATCTATTTAATTTAGTTATTGCTTAAAATGTCGCCCTCATGCAGATACGCGAGTATTACATCTAGCACTGACTTGATAAATTGCAGGTAAACACTGTTCTGATGATATTTGGTTCGTCATTTTGCCTGCTGCGATATTCCTAATACAGGGGTTGGACTAAATTTCTTCTCCGAATGTCTGCTCTTAACCCTTTCGTAGCTCTGAACGAGTTAAGTCGTGTACGAAAAGCAGTGCCCCAGACGCTCCACACGAGTTAACTCGTGTTCCACTATCGGTGCCCCTTACGCTCCACACGAGTTAACTCGTCGGTATTAGCCCCGTCTGTCGCTTCTCCGGCCTAGTTCTATTAACTCGCATGAAATCAGTAGGACCTAGCGATATTAAGGATGGTTTGTAGGTTCATTAAATCTACGGAATATTATAATTTTTAATTAACTAATGTGTTTATACATTAACCATACTATGTAAGATATTATAATTTTATCTCTCCGGCATCTAAAGAAGCCATAATGAAATGATGCATTCAATATAATTTTCTGAGCATTTCTTCGATCTGTAATGACTAATAATTTTTCTCTAAAGGTTAAAGTAACAGAGACTTTATATCTCAATTATCCTATAATTCCTAGTGATTTTATTATTTACGAATAGAGCTTCATCCGGTTCTTCACAAACTTTTCCATTTCATCAAATCTTCTTCGTATAATAATTGAAATTTTTCATTGTGCAAGTCTATTAGTATGTATAAAAAAATGTAAAGTCCTACAATCTACATTGTTATGGGTAATTGTTGAAGCTGGCGCACCTCGCCGCCTATTTGCAGTGCCGTACTCAGATTTGTCTTTCCAGCCATATTGTTGCTGTTTATACCTTTCAGTCACAATTTGGATCTTGTATAGTAGGGTTGGTATAGATAGCCTCCTTCGATATGAGTCACGATGCACCTCGTTTTCTGAGAACGAGGAAGGAGTCGAACGGTAGTGAAGTAGAGATGAGGAGAGATTGGCGAGCGTACGGGGGGAATTAGATGGAAGAGCTTCGAGCGTACTGGGCGCTGCGTCAGCAATGAAAGGGTTAATACTGCCTGAAATTGGTCGCCTTCATTACGAAGTAAGAATGACCCAGTCTCTCGTTGATAAAGTGCACCAAATATCTTCAGAAGAGTGTTTAGCTGCAATTTATCAAGTCAGTGCTAGATGTAATGCATGCTTCTGTGCAAGAGGGAAACATTTTAATCAATAGCTAAATTTAATAGATGACAAAATAAAAAATTACCCAGTCTCTCAGCTACTACATATATATTTGTCAAATACCACTCACTCACTCGCTGACCTATCATCCCTCAGCCCAAACCACTCGACAACAAATTTTGCATGGGCACTCACTATATAACGTAGGCACTCACTAAGAAAAGATTGTTTGACATTCGAATTTTTAGGTATTTTCAGAGGGGTTTAAAGTTTTAACTGGTTAGAGCAGGCAAGCCTAGGCAGCATGTGTTGCTAGGACGACAAAGAACAGCTGTTACCGTACATTATCTGTTCCATAGTATTATTTTTAATTGAGGTTAATTTCCACTATGATGGCAGTCCTTGAATTACTAGAAATAAAATGTGATTTTGTCCCTCATAGAGTTTACGCCCTGGTGATGGTCCATCCGAGGTAATAATATCCCGAACCACTTGACACAAAAATTTGAAATTTTGCACGGACAATACGTTTAGAGTGTAAGCTCTCGGTAAGAGAGGTTTTTTTGATATTCAAATGTTTAAGTACTTTTAGGGGGGTTTGAATTCTTAAGAAGTTCCTAATCGGCTCAAAAATGGTTCGATTTTGATAATATTTGGTACTAAAATCTTTCTTTTCATTTAAAAGGTCAAGTTCATTAACCAGTTGAATCCGTTTACTGGAACATGGTTTTTGGAGCGAAATTTGTGCGAAAGATAGGAAAACGAATGAAACGGTTTTTTAAGCGAGTTCTGTAGCCATTTACCAGAAAAATTGATAGAAATACTTTTCAAAACTAATTTTCTGTTTGGGTATTCAGAAACGAAGTATATGGAAAAAAAATTGTATGAATGGTGATACAAAGTTTTCGGATCTCAGTATATTTTCTAAAATATCTTTAAAACGGTTGGGAACTCGTAGTAAGTGGAAGACGGCTATTCGAAAGGTTACTAAGTTCTCTAGAATAAGATTGTAATGTTCGGTGGGGCGATGTCAATCGAAGAGATAAGTGCTTAAAACTTCAAATTTGTTAGTTTTATGTTTTCCAACGTGTATTTGTCTCTGTTTACCTAACTTTTTAAGAGGTTGTTGTATTTTTCTTTCTTTTTTTTTTACTCTCCAACGGAAACAAGCATGGTTACCTCCACATGGTTACTCCACAGCGTTAATTTTGGTATTTTTTAACTTAATATAAAAAATACTTATCGGCCGTGACGAAGCACGGGTATTCAGCTAGTTGACTACTAAAACTTAACGAAAAGACTGGTCGATTAAGCACTCGTCTATTTGCGAATCGGCATCGCTTCTAAAGCTTCAACGTTGCAGAAACGAACACTAGAACAGCATCAATAGATTGAATTTTAGTAATTGGTTCCATAAAACAATCCGCAATGATAATTTTTTTTCTGTTGAAAATTTAAATAAGTAAGTACAAAAATGTTTTGCGATTTTCTCCAAAATGATGCATAGCAAAAAAAAAAAAAAAAAAAAGCTTATATATGACGCTTCGAATAATAAATATGAACCCTTCCTTGCATGTTCATGAGAACCCTTGCATGTTCATATGAACCCTTCCTTGCATGTTCATATGAACCCTTCCTTGCATGTTCATGAGAACCCTTGCATGTTCATATGAACCCTTCCTTGCATGTTCATGAGAACCCTTGCAAGTTCATATGAACCCTTCCTTGCATGTTCATGAGAACCCTTGCATGTTCATATGAACCCTTCCTTGCATGTTCATGAGAACCCTTGCATGTTCATATGAACCCTTCCTTGCATGTTCATGAGAACCCTTGCATGTTCATATGAACCCTTCCTTGCATGTTCATGAGAACCCTTGCATGTTCATATGAACCCTTCCTTGCATGTTCATGAGAACCCTTGCATGTTCATATGAACCCTTCCTTGCATGTTCATGAGAACCCTTGCATGTTCATATGAACCCTTCCTTGCATGTTCATGAGAACCCTTGCATGTTCATATGAACCCTTCCTTGCATGTTCATGAGAACCCTTGCATGTTCATATGAACCCTTCCTTGCATGTTCATGAGAACCCTTGCATGTTCATATGAACCCTTCCTTGCATGTTCATGAGAACCCTTGCATGTTCATATGAACCCTTCCTTGCATGTTCATGAGAACCCTTGCATGTTCATATGAACCCTTCCTTGCATGTTCATGTTTAATATTTTTCAGTGAAATTTATTTTACGTTTTCCCTCTCGAATGAAATACAATACATGTTTTTCCCGACGCTTTTATTTATATCTAATTAGGAATAATTTATCAGAATAAAATAACATTATTTGTACAGAATTATATTGAATGTAAAATTGAAATAAGAGGAGTTTATAAAACAGTAAATACCATTCTTTAATGGATTCTAGGAATGCAATTTCTATCTATTATAACAATTTAGTAAAACTTCCTCTCTTTGATGATAGAGGATTCTGTGAAGTCAATTAATTAATTGTAACTAAAACAGGTTGGCCGATATTTGTAAAAACTATTTCTCCCCACCAAAATAAACATTAAAATAACCGAAAGAAACATGTCCCATTTTTACCAGCTTTATATTCTGCATTTCGCCTGAAGGTGGGGTTGAAATGATCAGAGAGAGTAGGGCATTTCAAGAAGTTTTTATTTTTTTAATTGCATTTAAGGCGTATCAATATTTGAGGTCATTAACGCCAGAAGAAAAAGTTTAATGAACTTAGTCATTTTCATTAGAAAATACTGTTAAAATAAATCACTTGTTTGTATTTAACGAAACATTTCAGTGGAATAAATAAATCCTGGCGTTAATGATCTTAAAGGTTGACACGCCTTAAATCCAACCCCCCCCCCAAGATTGACACGCCTTAAATCCACCCCCCCAAAGGTTGACACGCCTTAAATACAACCCCCCAAAGGTTGACACGCCTTAAATCCACCCCCCCCCCCCCAAAAGGTTGACACGCCTTAAATCCAACCCCCCCCCAAAAGGTTGGCACGCCTTAAATCCACCCCCCAAAAGGTTGACACGCCTTAAATCCAAACTCCCCCAAAGGTTGACACGCCTTAAATCCAACCCCCCCCCCCCCCCCCCCCCCCAAGGTTGACACGCCTTAAATCCACCCCCCCCCCCAGGTTGAAACGCCTTAAATCCACCCCCCCCCCCAGGTTGAAACGCCTTAAATCCACCCCCCCCCCCAAGGTTGACACGCCTTAAATCCAACCAAAAAAAAATATCAGAATGAAATAAGAGATTTATTCGTTATTGTGATTTTTTCCCAACACTGGTACCAGACACTCGTGGACGAGAGGATCGTCTTTTGACGGCCCATTCAGTCATTATTTAATGAAAAACTGTAAAAATTAGTCTTTCGGAGCTTATACTAACCACACTATCTCTGTAGGCCTTGAATTTTGAACAGACACAGCAGACACCTCTAGCAATATCTTGAACTCAACTAGCTCTACCAGAATAAATAAATCATCAAGAATGTGAGGACAAATATTCTAACATTCTTCTTATCATGAGGAATCACGCTTTTAATGTCGACTAGTTAACGAAATCTACTTACCGGACAGAATCAAAGGAAATATAGACATTCCATTTCTTAGCTCACAGAAACAAGGTGTAGACGAATATACTCATATATATATATATATATATATATATATATATATGTGTGTGTGTGTGTGTGTGTGTGTGTGTATGTGTGTATGTATATATACCACATATCTTCAATCTATTAGAGCTTATATATATTTGAAATGTCTGTTCCATTTCATTACTTCCACTTTTGGCCTACTTTGATCCTGTTAAAAATGAATTTTTGGCTGGAGATTCTGAAAGTACAGAAAAACTTTCGTCCAGATATGTTTTTTTTTTTTTTGTATTATAGTCCCCAAGGTCACTATAATAGCATAGGTACTTCCTCGTGTGCCGGCCACGACGGCATCCTGCCTTCATTCCGGTGCTCCGCCGGTAAAGAGTTCCCTGATAAGTCCCACTTGCAGGAACTGCGTCATCTTAGCGTGGTTCTGTTCTTATCCCTATTCTCATTTGAAAGACTGAAATAAAAACACTTGTTACTGTGGTTGAACAGTTTTATGGCCGATGACAAAGGGCCAGCGTACCCTTTTACCTGGAACACGCTACAGCTGGCTTGGCCAGGCCCCACTGCTACAGACATGAAATTCTTATTTCATAACTCAATGTATTCAAAAATATCAAATTTTTTCTAATTTTCTTGACTTCTTCTACTATAATACTAATTCTAAAAAGAAATGAAATTAAAAAAAAAAACAAACAAAAAAAAACAAAAAAACAACCAATTAAAAAGTGAGCTACACAATTACGAAAACAAGTTCAAAAGAACAAAACAAACACATTTGAAGTTTTAAACACTTATTTCTCTAAATATTACCATCCCATCGAAAAGTTCTTCAAAACATGTTTGTAGAGAATTTAGTAATCTTTCGAATGATCAACTTTCACTTACCACGATTTCTTAACCGTTTTCGAGATATTGTGTTGTCCTATGTACACCTTCCAACAGTCGCAAGGTAGAAGGTAGGCCCTTAGTAACCACCAAGGACGAAGGAAGCAGCCTGATGAAGTCGGAGAGGAAACCGGCGAAATATTGCGACATGGAGAGGAGCAACATCGCTGGAGAGAGAAGCCGTCTCACAAACCATTCATATGAACCCCAGCGAAGAAATTTAAAACAATATATATATATATATATATATATATATATATATATATATATATATATAGGAAGATTTGAAAACGAGTATATAAACAGGAATATAAAAGAATAAAGAAAATTATTGTAAAATACCTCTTTGCTAGCTTGTTAACTTATTTACTCTCATTATAGGACTAAAGTTGTTGATTCAAGTGGAAAATCAGCTGAGAATCGAGCTTCCATAATATTTGCTATGATTAAACAATAGCTTTTATTGAGTATAAAAGGAAGTGAATTTTCCCTTGGTAATCATTCTTTATCCGTGTAAAGGTAAGTCATAATTAGATACACTTTATATTATTTAATTATGTTGAAGCAGATATTTGGTAACTAATTTGTCATTTTACCGATTTTATTATGTATTGTGATATAACCTGTATGTACAAATGAACGATACCTATTTCCTATATTTTCCCTTGGTAATTATTCTTTATCCGGGTAAAGGTAAGTCATAATTAGATACACTTTATATTATTTAATTATGTTGAAGCAGATATTTGGTAACTAATTTGTCATTTTACCGATTTTATTATGCATTGTGATATAACCTGTATGTACAAATGAACGATACCTATTTCCTGTATTTTCCCTTGCTAATTATTCTTTATCCGGGTAAAGGTAAGTGTTAATTAGATACACTTTATATTATTTAATTATGTTGAGGCAGATATTTGGTAACTAATTTGTCATTTTACCGATTTTATTATGTATTGTGATATAACCTGTGTGTGCAAACGAACGATACCTATTTCCTATATATTCCCTTGGTAATCATTCTTTATCCGGGTAAAGGTAAGTGTTAATTAGATACACTTTATATTATTTAATTATGTTGAAGCAGATATTTGGTAACTAATTTGTCATTTTACCGATTTTATTATGTATTGTGATATAACCTGTATGTGCAAACGAACGATACCTATTTCCTATATTTTCCCTTGGTAATCATTCTTTATCCGGGTAAAGGTAAGTGTTAATTAGATACACTTTATATTATTTAATTATGTTGAGGCAGATATTTGGTAACTAATTTGTCATTTTACCGATTTTATTATGTATTGTGATATAACCTGTATGTGCAAACGAACGATACCTATTTCCTGTATTTTGAAAGTAACAATTACAGTAATAAGAGTAGGGATTTGTCATTTTTAAACAATAATGTTGTTTCATCATATGTTAAAAATGAAACAATATTCACGGTGCAAATGGCCCTAGGAGTCGATGCACCAAAAAAATAAAATAAAATAATGATATATAAATAAAGGTTAAAATCACAGCCAAGGGGAACTAACTCGCTTCAGTTATTAAAAACAACAAGTAATACAAAAATCCTTATCATTTACTTATCTCCTTTTAATAAAGAAATTAAAAATAAAAAGACCGTCACGCAGGAGCGTAATATATATATATATATATATATATATATATATATATATATATATATATATATTTTTAGATGGAACGGCATTTTTCTCCAGCGGTGGTACTCCTCCTCACTTCTTCCCGGAATATTTCGATGGATTCATCTCCATCTTCTTCAGCCAGGTACTTGTTTCTTCCTCGGTGGTAGCCAAGGGAAGAAACACCGAGGAAGAAACAAGTACCTGGCTGAAGAAGATGGAGATGAATCCATCGAAATATTCCAGGAAGAAGTGAGGAGGAGTACCACCGCTGGAGAAAAATGCCGTTCCATCTAAAAATACTATCCCAGCGACGAAAATTAACATCAAACATATATATATATATATATATATATATATGAGGTCATTAAAGCAGTCTTCTCTTTTTTTATACTACTTTATTTATTGGGCCCGACATGTTTCGTGCGTCTTTTCTTCGCACCTCTTCAGGGGCACTTCTACAACAAAATATCATTTTTTTTTTTGAACATCCCAGAAACCTTTTTTTTTTATTTTTTATTACATTAAAACTATCAATGTTCCACAAAATGCATTAAAAAAAATATCATGCTTACTTAAATATTACCCCTACCCTAAATATTGAAATAACTATAACTAAATTACATATTTTTTATAAAAGGTGTTGAGTCCTACCTTGCAAGAAAGTCCTCTCGTTCCCAAGTACTCCCTCTGGAGTCCGGCTTATTACTAACCCTGTAAGTCCTACCTTGCAAGGAAGTCCTCTCGTTCCCAAGTACTCCCTCTGGAGTCCGGCTTAATACTAACCCTGTAAGTCCTACCTTGCAAGGAAGTCCTCTCGTTCCCAAGTACTCCCTCTGGAGTCCGGCTTATTACTAACCCTCTAAGTGGATTGCCAAAGTGGCCCTGTCGTTATCCGTCCTTAGTTGTTTTCCTAGTTAAGTCTACTCGTAAAATATTTTTTAAAATTTTTTGGGTATTAATCTATTATACCATGGGAAATTTTGTGTACATTTTTCAGATCAGTTCTTTTGTTCACTGCTATTTTTGAATTTTTTAAAATATAAATATTTTCTTTTATTTTTATTTTTAGGGTATTTCTTTCTTTATTTAATATTTTGAATTCTTTAAAATTGAAACCGTGTTTTTTTTTTTGTTTTTTTTTTCTATAAGAATAAATAATATATATATATATATATATATATATATATATATATATATGTGTATATATATATATATATATATGTGTATATATATATATATATATATATATATATACATTTTAACTGGGGTAGGATCGATAAAGATTCGAAGAAATTTTCAAAAATTCCGTCATGAGTGCAACCTCAATAGCTACTTTCCTTCGGAGGAAAGTGCTAAAAACAACTAACGGTTGCCTAAAAAATTGAAGCAAACAGACAAAAATCCGTTCAAACGAAGAAAACCAACACGTTCGCTTTTCTATTATCGATTGCTCATAATGAGACCCCACTATCAAAAGTATAAAATAGAATGACAGCGAGAAGTAATATATGATTTTAAGCGTCAAAACAGGAAAGTGATTGTATCCTAAGCGGAAATTACTCCATCCTCTTTCTCAACGTTTGCTCTTGGAAACACTATAACACTGTTTCACATTTTCTTACCTTGTTTTACTAAATTACTCATTTTACTGTTATATGTAATTAAAAAAATAATAATAAAAAAAAATAAACCAAGACCCCACAAAATAAACAATATGGAAGTTTATGGAGCACATATTTCTCCGATTGACATCACCCGAAAATTACATCAGAGCCTTTTATGTAGATCATTTAGTAACATGATTTATTCTTTATATATGGCCCAGGTCAAAAGAATATTACTCCAATTTTCTTTGTACTATTTTATTTTTGTACGCCCTACATGTTTCGTGGCCTTTATGCCACCTCCTCAGGGCCCATTACATCCTAAAAATCTTATCTACTATATATTTATCAAATACCACTCAATCACTCACACACTCATCTATCAACGCCCAGCCCCAACCGCTCGACAGAAAATTTTGAAATTTTGCATGGACACTCCCTATATAACGTAGGCGCTCGCTAAGAAAGGATTTTTTGATATTCGTATTTTAAAGCATTTTTAGGGGGGTTTAAAGTTTGAGTTGGTTAGAGTAGGCAAGCCTAGGCAGCCTGCGTTGCTAGGACGATAAAGAACAGCTGTTACCGTACGTTATCTATTATTTCTAATTGAGGTTAATTTCCACTATGGTGGCATGTCCTTGAATTACTAGACATTAAGTGTCCCTCATAGAGTTTTAATTGCGTTTCTTTTCTGCCTGTCCCCGTCAGATAGGCTTGCCATATTTTTGGAGAGTTAAACCGAGACACATTAATATGGGCTGGGCATACCAGGGGGGGGGGGGGAAGAGTACAAATTATAAGCAAAATGATTGGTGAGTTTTAAGCCTAGCAACTAACGGGAAGGGGGAATCCTGAACTGTTAGTCTACCCAAACCTTAAAAATAAGAACGGAACTTTTTTTGCTACTTGAATTTCTTAAAACAATCTCTCAGCCAAATAGTAGTGTTTGGCAGCTGGCAGCGCTGTGCAGGTAGTTCCAGCGTTTTACAGTTAGATTACTTCTCATTTCTTTGACACTGTGAGCAGTAGTAAAAATGTTAATTGTAGAAAAGCAACTGATTTAAAAAAGATTCTTATAAACATGAATTCATTACTATTTGCCATGGTGTCGGGCGGGACACCGAAATAATTGCAAAATACCGGGATGGTCCCGGTCAAACCGTGATGTATGGTAAGCCTATCCTTAGGTTTTCCAGGCGAGGTAATAATATCCGGAACCCTTGCACAGCCTCCTCGCCTATAACCTTGGTAATACTCGTAAATATATTGGGTGTTACCATATGACTTCTTGGAAACATAAACTTTTAAATTTTAACGCCCATTGAATAAAATATAGTATGACGGGAACCGTGCTATAATAAACTGCACAGAATTGTATAGTAACGTAATTTTAATGAAACATTATTTAAGGCAATAAAATAACTACTTATCTGCCGTGACGAAGCACGGGTATTCAGCTAGTCTTTAATGTATATAAGGTTAAATTTAAAGATTGTA
This sequence comes from Gonocerus acuteangulatus, assembly GCA_946811695.1. Classification (NCBI taxonomy): domain Eukaryota; kingdom Metazoa; phylum Arthropoda; class Insecta; order Hemiptera; family Coreidae; genus Gonocerus; species Gonocerus acuteangulatus. The sequence continues at coordinate 8,839,654 of OX328127.1, read as the reverse complement.
ACAAATGCGACATAGGCGAATCATCACAAATACTAAAAAATAGAATTAAGCAACATGCAACATCGAATAAAACAGGTCTAACGGACACCGCATTTAAGAACGGACATACATTTGACTTGGACGACATAGCAATAGTTGACTAGGACAGAAACAGCTCTAACGGACCAGGCATTTAAGAACGGACATACATTTGACTTGGACGACATAGCAATAGTTGACAAGGACAGAAACAGGTCTAACGGACCAGGCATTTAAGAACGGACATACATTTGACTTGGACGACATAGCAATAGTTGACAAGGACAGAAACAGGTCTAACGGACCAGGCATTTAAGAACGGACATACATTTGACTTGGACGACATAGCAATAGTTGACAAGGACAGAAACAGGTCTAACGGACCACGCATTTAAGAACGGACATACATTTGACTTGGACGACATAGCAATAGTTGACAAGGACAGAAACAGGTCTAACGGACCAGGCATTTAAGAACGGACATACATTTGACTTGGACGACATAGGAATAGTTGACAAGGACAGAAACAGGTCTAACGGACACCGCATTTAAGAACGGACATACATTTGACTTGGACGACATAGCAATAGTTGATAAGGACAGAAACAGGTCTAACGGACCACGCATTTAAGAACGGACATACATTTGACTTGGACGACATAGCAATAGTTGACAAGGACAGAAACAGCTCTAACGGACCACGCATTTAAGAACGGACATACATTTGACTTGGACGACATAGCAATAGTTGACTAGGACAGAAACAGGTCTAACGGACCACGCATTTAAGAACGGACATACATTTGACTTGGACGACATAGCAATAGTTGACAAGGACAGAAACCGGTCTAACGGACCAGGCATTTAAGAACGGACATACATTTGACTTGGACGACATAGCAATAGTTGACAAGGACAGAAACAGGTCTAACGGACCACGCATTTAAGAACGGACATACATTTGACTTGGACGACATAGCAATAGTTGACAAGGACAGAAACAGCTCTAACGGACCACGCATTTAAGAACGGACATACATTTGACTTGGACGACATAGCAATAGTTGACTAGGACAGAAACAGGTCTAACGGACCAGGCATTTAAGAACGGACATACATTTGACTTGGACGACATAGCAATAGTTGATAAGGACAGAAACAGCTCTAACGGACCAGGCATTTAAGAACGGACATACATTTGACTTGGACGACATAGCAATAGTTGACAAGGACAGAAACAGCTCTAACGGACCAGGCATTTAAGAACGGACATACATTTGACTTGGACGACATAGCAATAGTTGATAAGGACAGAAACAGGTCTAACGGACCAGGCATTTAAGAACGGACATACATTTGACTTGGACGACACAGCAATAGTTGACAAGGACAGAAACAGGTCTAACGGACCAGGCATTTAAGAACGGACATACATTTGACTTGGACGACATAGCAATAGTTGATAAGGACAGAAACAGCTCTAACGGACCACGCATTTAAGAACGGACATACATTTGACTTGGACGACATAGCAATAGTTGACAGGGACAGAAACAACATTATGCGAAAAATAAAGGAAAATATCCACATTACAATAACATTAGAAGATAGTGAACAATCCATAGAAAAAACAATAGTACGGAGTCTGTACTATTGTTTGAGGCGAACTTTTTTTTTAACGGATTCGTATTTAGTGCATCAAAATACGTTATTATACAAAATTTAAAAGAAATCGGTTATGAGTACACTTAACTGCAATTTTACCTAACTTTAAGTATGCGAACTTTTTTTTTAACGGATTCGTATTTAGTGCATCAAAATACGTTATTGTACAACTAATCAATCGCGATTAAATCAATTGCACAATTGCTATTAAATCAATTGCAATTAAAATGTTTAATCGCGATGAAATTAATCGCAAATGGCAATTAAAGGAATTAATCGCGTTTAAATTAATTGTATTTGGCGATTAAAATATCAATCGCGATTAAATCAATCGCAATTGATTTAATCGCGATTGATTCAATCACGATTAAAAAGTTAATTGTTTGGTCATACGATTGAAAAATTAATTGATTGATGCCCAACTCTGGTAGAGACCTTTTTAGAACTTATCGTAATAAGCTGATTACTAAGCCTCTCGACACAGATGATTTAGCTAGCCTCAGTCTTAGTATGGGTGGCGAGCTATCCACACATGGGGTATGCTGATTACTAAGCCTCTCGACACAGATGATTTAGCTTGCCTCAGTCTTGGTATGGGTGGCGAGCTATCCACACATGGGGTATGCTGATTACTAAGCCTCTCGACACAGATGATTTAGCTTGCCTCAGTCTTAGTATGGGTGGCGAGCTATCCACACATAGGGTATGCTGATTACTAAGCCTCTCGACACAGATGATTTAGCTTGCCTCAGTCTTGGTATGGGTGGCGAGCTATCCACACATAGGGTATGCTGATTACTAAGCCTCTCGACACAGATGATTTAGCTTGCCTCAGTCTTGGTATGGGTGGCGAGCTATCCACACATGGGGTATGCTGATTACTAAGCCTCTCGACACAGATGATTTAGCTAGCCTCAGTATTAGTATGGGTGGCGAGCTATCCACACATAGGGTATGCTGATTACTAAGCCTCTCGACACAGATGATTTAGCTTGCCTCAGTCTTAGTATGGGTGGCGAGCTATCCACACATAGGGTATGCTGATTACTAAGCCTCTCGACACAGATGATTTAGCTTGCCTCAGTCTTGGTATGGGTGGCGAGCTATCCACACATAGGGTATGCTGATTACTAAGCCTCTCGACACAGATGATTTAGCTTGCCTCAGTCTTGGTATGGGTGGCGAGCTATCCACACATAGGGTATGCTGATTACTAAGCCTCTCGACACAGATGATTTAGCTAGCCTCAGTATTAGTATGGGTGGCGAGCTAACCACACATGGGGTATGCTGATTACTAAGCCTCTCGACACAGATGATTTAGCTTGCCTCAGTCTTAGTATGGGTGGCGAGCTATCCACACATAGGGTATGCTGATTACTAAGCCTCTCGACACAGATGATTTAGCTAGCCTCAGTATTAGTATGGGTGGCGAGCTATCCACACATAGGGTATGCTGATTACTAAGCCTCTCGACACAGATGATTTAGCTAGCCTCAGTATTAGTATGGGTGGCGAGCTATCCACACATGGGGTATGCTGATTACTAAGCCTCTCGACACAGATGATTTAGCTAGCCTCAGTCTTAGTATGGGTGGCGAGCTATCCACACATAGGGTATGCTGATTACTAAGCCTCTCGACACAGGTGATTTAGCTAGCCTCAGTCTTAGTATGGGTGGCGAGCTATCCACACATAGGGTATGCTGATTACTAAGCCTCTCGACACAGGTGATTTAGCTTGCCTCAGTCTTAGTATGAGTGGCGAGCTATCCACACATGGGGTATGCTGATTACTAAGCCTCTCGACACAGGTGATTTAGCTAGCCTCAGTATTAGTATGGGTGGCGAGCTATCCACACATAGGGTATGCTGATTACTAAGCCTCTCGACACAGGTGATTTAGCTAGCCTCAGTCTTAGTATGGGTGGCGAGCTATCCACACATAGGGTATGCTGATTACTAAGCCTCTCGACACAGGTGATTTAGCTAGCCTCAGTCTTAGTATGGGTGGCGAGCTATCCACACATAGGGTATGCTGATTACTAAGCCTCTCGACACAGGTGATTTAGCTAGCCTCAGTCTTAGTATGGGTGGCGAGCTATCCACACATAGGGTATGCTGATTACTAATCCTCTCGACACAGATGATTTAGCTAGCCTCAGTCTTGGTATGGGTGGCGAGCTATCCACACATAGGGTATGCTGATTACTAAGCCTCTCGACACAGATGATTTAGCTAGCCTCAGTCTTAGTATGGGTGGCGAGCTATCCACACATAGGGTATGCTGATTACTAAGCCTCTCGACACAGATGATTTAGCTAGCCTCAGTCTTAGTATGGGTGGCGAGCTAACCACACATAGGGTATGTGCAATATAACATTTTTATTATACTTTATCAATAGATTTAGGATTAGGATTTAATATAGGAAGTGTAATGTGATTCGTTTATAATATATTAATGTCATAAAATTATTGGATTTACGATAATGAAAAATGTTTTATTAAAAAATGTTTAGGATGTAATGGCCCCTGAGGAGGTGGCATAAAGGCCACGAAACGTGTAGGGCGTACAAAAAATAAAATAGTACAAAGAAAATTGGAATACTATACTTTTGACCTGGGCCATATATAAAGAATAAAATTATACGTAAATAAAGGTCAGAAATAAGTGGAAAATAACATTTAGTAAGGTTTCGACTGGTCACCTCCTGACTTAAAACATATTCATTTAATGATTTTTATTATTATTGTTTGGAAGGGTGTATTCAACCGCGGGAGGTCATGGGCACCCAACAGAGGAAGGAGTTTCTTAAATCAATGTAAATATACTCTTTAAAGTTGATTATATGGAAAATGAAGAATTGAAATCAGGAAGGGAAAAATAATTTTAAAAAAAATCTAAAAGCCTTCCACCCACATCGCGGAACGGACACCGTCCGAGCCCAGAACCACCGCGACACCGCTGCACTGCTCTCCTTGTAAAAATGCTTCATGAGGGGAAACTTAATCATGCAAGGCTCTACAGGGAGTTGTGCTCGCCCCCTCCCCCGGGAGAGCGTCCACAATCTCCAGAGCCCGGGACTGTGACAGTCCAGAGAGTACAGCGATGCCACGGCAGGACCGAACCCGGCGGAACCCAGGCCACAGATAGGGAGAGAAGCTACACCTCACCGAAGAGACATTGTAAATATTGCTGTTTCGCATTTACAAAACTAAATTATTTATGAAAGTTAGTATTTTTGCTGGAGTCAATTGAGTATTCTATATATAATTTTCTTTAATTGTTGTTTAGAAAAAATATAAGTAAATAAATAATTAGAAAATGAAAATAAATAAAGGTGAGGTGAGAAGAACGATCCGAAGTAGAGGAGCAGAGGACAGCCGAGGACCCAGCACTAGCTCTCTCTTGGAGTCTATGTTGAGACTCTTACAGGCATGAGTCGTGGGATGTGCTGGGTTTACACAGCATGGCTTCCTTAGTACCCACCACATCCCACCATGGCTGGGACCGCTCTGGTCTAGAGGCCGATGCAAAGCCCCCGGACGCCACCACACCCCCACCCCGAATCACTCCTCATTCAAACTAATTTTATATTGAAATCCAAATTACTAAAGCTATAAATTATCGAATAAACCAGTTGATTTTAAGAATTTTATCAATTTTGTTAAATTTGTTGAATCATTGCCTATAATTTCATCAATTGTTGTCCCTAGTTGATTTAATTCTCTTTCCATGGCGTATGATTGGCAGTCTAGAAGAATATGCTTGACTGTTATGATTGTGCCACAAACTTCACACATCGGTGGATCTTCCCTTGACATTAGATATGAGTGAGTAACTTTCGTGTGGCCTATACGAAGACGGGTTATAACAATTTCCTCCCTTCTCGTCCGGCGCACCGACGACCCCCACGATTGGACACTAGATTTAAGTTGCCTCAATTTATTATCAGTGATTGTAAACCATTTCTTTTCCCATGGTTCCCATGTCTTCCGTTTTACGGATAAGGCAAAATCATTGAATGTGATAGTTCGAACACGAGTCCCTTCTCTAATGGCTCTTTTCGCTAAACAATCAACTTCCTCGTTTTCCTTTATCCCGGAGTGGCTGGGAATCCAGCAGAATGTGACTTCGCAGTTATTTTTAATGAGGGACACAAGAGAAGTGAATATATCTACAATTACTGGGTGCTTAGAATAGGAATTTTGTAATGCTAGAAGAGCAGAAAGAGAGTCAGAAAAAACAGTTAATTTAGATTTTTGAGGGGTTACGGTATTGAGGGCTTTGGATATGGCAACTAATTCCGCGGTGAAGATGGATGCTTCAGGGGGTAAAGAAAACATTCCTGAACCACTGTCGGACAAAAATGCTGCACCAACACCATCATCGTTTTTAGAACCGTCGGTAAAAACTACAGAAGAGGAAGGCATTTCGCTACGAATCTTATTATATTCATGTAAGAAGATTTGTTGAATCGTTTGCTTCTTAATGAACTTAGTTAAAGAAAGATTCATTGTAACAGGAGGCAGAGTCCAGGGTGCTTCATTATAAGGTATTTCCGGTAGGATTGGAGGGTTTTCTAAGAGATTTAGGCTTTGAAGGAGATCCTGAATTCTGATAGTGAAAGGTTTTCTTCTATTTCTGTAGTTTTGTATATTATTGAGGTTCGAAAAACATTCATTAAGCGGGTGAGAAGGATTGGCTTTTATAGATATATAATAATTAAGAGAAAGCTGGTTTCTACGTGTTTCAAGGGGATGTTCTCCAGATTCCGCGTAAAGACTCAGCACGGGGCTGGAACGGAAAGCTCCGGTAGCAATTCTAATGCCAGAATGGTGAATGGTGTCTATCATTTGTAGAGTTTTCGGAGAGGCAGAGCCATAGGCCATGCATCCATAGTCTAACTTGGATCTGATAAGGCTTCGATAGAGCATGAGCATACTCGTTCGATCGCCTCCCCAAGATGTATTTGCTAACATTTTAAGTATATTCATTGACTGCAAACATTTATCTTTTAGAGTTTTTAGATGTGAGCACCAATTTAGATTGCGGTCAAAGATTAGGCCCAAAAATTCTGCATTTTGATTATTCTTAATCAAAATGTTATTTATGTAGAGTGAAGGTGGATCGTTGACTTTACGAGGGGTAAATAGGACGGATACAGTCTTTGTAGAGGAGATCTGAAACCCATGCTCATTGAACCATTCATTCATTACATTTAAAGCAGACTGTATTTTATTCTGAAGTTTTTCTGTGCTTCGATCAGATGAATATAAAACGAGATCATCTGCATAGAGCATACCTTCTACCGGAGGTTGTATAATCTGCAGGACACGATTGATGGCGACGGAGAAGAGAAGAGGACTCATGACGCTTCCCTGCGGTACACCGTTTGCTTGAATAAATTCTTCCGACATTACTGTTCCGTTCCGAATTTTATATGATCGGTTTGCTAAAAAATTCTGGATAAATGTTAGAATATAACCTCGTATTCCGATTTCATTTAAACAGTCTAAGATATACCTTCTCCAAACGGTGTCAAACGCATTTTTAATGTCCACAAAAACAGCTAGTAGTTTTCTCTTTTTCCTAAAAGCCTCTCTAATTTCTACCTCGAGCTTTACCAAGTTGTCCCGCGTGCTTCTACCTCGTCGAAAACCACTCTGCCACTTAGCCTGCAAACCTTTACTTTCCAAATACCAGTGCAGGCGATTGACTATTACTTTTTCAAATAGTTTGCACAGGGAACTTGTCAATGAAATTACTCGGTAACTAGATGCATGGAAAGGGGGTTGGTTTTTTTTGGGGATCGGAATTGAAATTGATTTGGTCCAAAGCTCGGGAATTATACCGGTCTGAAAAATTTTATTATAATATTTTAATATAATGATTTTATTTTCCACTGTTAGATGTTTTATCATTCCGATGCAAATATTATCCGGACCGGGAGAGGTATCTTTGCGAGTTTTGAGGGCTTCTTCAAGTTCTATGAACGAAAAGGGGAGATTTAAAGGGTCAAGAGGATCTATGTGTATATATATTGGTTGGGATTCTTTTGCTTGCTTGATCTGAAGGAACTGTGGACTGTAATTTGAATCGGAGGAAATGGTTTCATAAAATTGGCCGAGATGGTTCGCTATTTGGAGAGGATCTGTTAGAATTTCGTTTGGAGTTTTAATAATATTAAAAGGATGTTTGCTACTTTTGTAACGGCCTATTATTTTTCTGACTGTATTCCAAATATCTGAGGGGGGTGTGTGTATATTAATATTAGAGACAAAATTCCTCCAGCAATCCCTCTTTTGTGTCCTAATTGTAAATCGCGCTTGTTTTCTGCTGTTAATGTACTCTTCTAAATGCATAGAACACGGATGTTTCTTAAATTTTTTAAGGCATTTTTTCCTTTTCTTAACAGCAGAAGCACAATCTTCGTTCCACCATGGAACTAGGACTCTATTACTACGAGGTTTTGTTTTTGGAATTGCCATCTCAGCTGAGGATAATATTACGCTATTAATTTCGTTTGTCAAAATGTTTATACAGCGGCTATTTATGTTTACACAAGTAAGATCGGTATTTGTTTTATATTTATCCCAATCGGCTTCTTCCGTCTTCCAGCGAGGTAAACGTGACTGGAGAGGATTTCTTTCCAGAAAATTTATTAGAATCGGAAAATGGTCCGACCCATAAAGGTCGTCCATGGTGAACCAAGTGCATCTAGGGAGAAGGGAAGGGCTAACTAAAGAAAGGTCGATGGAAGATAGAGTTCCTGTGGAGCTGCAAAGATGGGTCGGCGAAGAATCATTCAAGACACCTAATTGAGAGGAGTTAAGAAAAGACTCAACTATACGCCCTCTGGTATCTGTTGTATCTGAGAAGCAAACACCACTATGACTATTAAAGTCTCCAAGTAAGAAAAGAGGAGATGGAAGTTGAGCAACAAGATTTACTAATTGGTTCTCATCAAGAGGTTGTCCTGGAGGTAAATAAATGGAGCATAATGTAAATGACTGGTGAGAGTATATTTTGACAGCAACAGCTTGCAAATCCGATACCAATGGAACCTCAGTGCAAGGAATATCATGACTGACAAGAACACTAACACCACCACTAGCAATAAGTCCATGACAATAATCTTTCCGGAAGTGACTATAACCATTAAGGGTGAAATTGCTAGTTTCCTTCAGATGCGTCTCCTGCAGACAGATTAAAGGGCAATATTTTTCCCTTAATATTGATAATAGATCTGCTTTGTGAAAATGTAAACCATTAATGTTCCATTGCAGAATGGTCATGGTGTGTGCTTAGAATAAATTAATACAAGTTTAACATGTGGAAACAGTGCGAAAATATGAAGATCACAATTAAGATGTAGAATATTTAAACTAACAAAGTATTGGAGTTTGAAAAGTTGGTAGAACAAAATAATATTTAAACAAAAATCTTCATTTGTATATATAAGTAAATAATTATCGGAGGATATTTTTAAACTATTTGTGTTAATGAAATAAGATTTGAATGATAATGAAATTTGATTTTCATTGAAAAATAGATTTTTATGAAAGAACAACAATGAAAAAAAAATACTGTGCATTTGTGTGTCCATATTAAGGGCAAGTGTACAAAATTTAATGAATAATTATATAAAATACGGATCAAATTCATTTTTTTGTTGTTTTGTTTTTGTATCTATTACGAATTTTGGGATTCAGATCCCCGTCATCCACAAGAGAGGATGTTGGAGAGCCACATGACGAAGGAGTAGAATTCTGGGAAGGAGGTCTAGTCCTTTTATCTCCTATTTTTGGAAGGGGTAGTTGGCTTGATTGAGTAATATTCTGTTTAGGGTCGGGAATTATTGATATTTCCAATGTGTTTGATAATTTTTGGTTAGAAGGAATTTTAGATTTATTTTTATTTCCAGATTTATCTTTAACTAATTGGGGAGATTTATTACCTATTGATGATTCTAAATAATTAATTTTTTCAGCAAGAGATTGCACGAGACATGTCAGTTTTTCGAATTGTTCCAGGAGTACATTTTTAGTTGGTAATGCTGAGGCGACCTCTGAGTAACTATGAGAGGTACTAGGATGAACCTGTACTCTAGGCTGGAGGGATTTATCTGCTTGGAAATAGGATACTTTATGCTTTCTTCTGTATTCCTCTATCTGTTTTTCTTTTTTATATATTGGACATGAGGAAAACCAGGCCGGATGGGGACCCGTACAATGGAGACACTTCGCCTCACATTCTCCCTCGTGCTTTGCTAATCCACATCGACCGCACAGGGAAACTGGTTCTCTGCACTGACGTTTTCCATGCCGATATCCATAACAATTAAAACATATTAGTGGTCTATAATACGGAATGACTCGTACACTTAAAAAATCGAAAACTATTTTTTCAGGTAGATCGGACCGATTAAATGTAAGAATGATAGATGGAGTTGGAATTTTTGAACCGTTTATCGTTTTAAATATTCTCTTAACTTCGACTACATTTTGTTTGGCTAATTCTTCCTTAAGCTCATCTTCTGTACAATGAAGGAATTCATCGCAAGTGATGACTCCTTTGGAAAAATTTAGCGATCGATGTAATGAAAATTGAATATCATAATTTTCATAGGATTTAATTTTTCCCAGATTAATGAAATCTTTTTCGTTTGAAATTTCCAAAATTATTATACCTGATTTCAAAAATTTAACATTTATTTGAGGGCCAAAACTTTTAATGAATCTACAAATTTTAAAAGGACTGAAATCGCGAAAGGTTTTCTTTTCTCTATTAGGGGCTAAGGTCATAACAATAAATTTTTTTGTCCACCGACCGGGTGGTAACTCAAATTTAAAGCTATTTATTGAAGAAACCCCGGGATCCGGGGGTTTAGGTTCTATAATTATATTATTTTCCATATCCATGGAGTAAGATGTACTTTATATTAACAAGACTAGAATAAATTAAATATAAATACAAGAAAAATGATGAAAAGCAAAAAGAAAATGAATTGTTTATAATCTAAAGTCTACTCCCTGAGTGAAGAAGCTGAAGAAACAATTGAAGGCAGCCTCCTGTCCCAACAATGGAGCTGGCTCCTCCTCTAGCTTCAGGTTAGCAAACTTCAATATTAAATATCTTCCCTCATAGGCTATTACTAGGTGAAAAAACTACATAAACTTGATCTGAACACTTAAATGAAACTATTCTTAATAAATATTAAAAGAAATTTAAAGAAAAAACCACTTAAAATTGAAAAAAAGGAGCACTGAAAATTAGTAAGCGTCACTAGCAACCAGGGCCAAACAGCTGACTGTTTAATGATTTTTAATGGCCTTATGTAAGAGTGCCCTTTCCTAGTTGCTTTTTAGTCTTGGCGAAAATTAGGCAGAAAACGGGATTTATGCCAAAGGATGTTTTTGTTGGGGACACCCCCAATCTCTCTCTCTCTCTCTCTCTCTCTCTCTATATATATATATATATATATATATATATATATATATATATATATATATAATATATAAAATACTGTTCCAGAGTGCTATATCAACCATGAGCAAGCTATTTCTGATCTTCTTCTCCCTGGTCCTGTGTCAGCTGGCTTCCTCCTTCTCAGCTGAAGATCCCGCTGAAGAGGCACACGACTTCGGGGATGAAGGTGAGAGCAAATATTAAAAAAAAAAAAAAATCAATTTTTTAGGATTTCAAAAGTAAGAATATCTTATTCTGGTTTCAAAATACAACATAACGTTGTTTAACATTTTTCAAAGCACCGTCTTTCCATTTCATTATTTAATTTAAGGAAATGAGCTATTGCCTCTCGAATAATGAGAAATATAGACTAATACCTAATATTAGACAATAATTATAACAAGTTAATAATAAGTGTGATACAAACATTTATTTGGAGAATATCATAATTTTGATGATAGTTTTTAGTTTTTAGTTTTTGATATGTTATTTAAAAACTTATTATTTTTTTATTTATTGTTGTTTATAATATTATGAATGTGTTATTTTGTTCAGCTGATGAAAGAGCATGGTGGGATAGTCTATTCAACTTGTTGAAGAAGGCACTCAAAGTGGAAGGACTCAGATGTAATGGAGCATTCTGCGAAACTTGTATCACAGCATTCGGCAAAGGAGGTAAGCTACGTTACATATACACTCAACACTTTCCAAACATAGACATTGATAAGATATGATAAGCCTATACATATACACTCAACACTTTCCAAACATAGACATTGATAAGATAAGATAAGGCTATACATATACACTCAACACTTTCCAAACGTAGACATTGATAAGATAAGATAAGGCTATACATGTATACACTCAACACTTTCCAAACATAGACATTGATAAGATAAGATAAGGCTATACATATACACTCAACACTTTCCAAACATAGACATTGATAAGATAAGATAAGGGTATACATATATACACTCAACATTTTCCAAACATAGACATTGATAAGATAAGATAAGGCTATACATATACACTCAACATTTTCCAAACATAGACATTGATAAGATAAGGGTATACATATATACACTCAACACTTTCCAAACATAGACATTGATAAGATGAGATAAGGCTATACTTATATACACTCAACATTTTTCAAACATAGACATTGATAAGATATGATAAGGCTGTACATATTCAATCGACACTTTCCAAACGTAGACATCGATAAGATATGATAAGGCTATACATATGAAGTTTAGGTCACTCATATGAAGTTTCTGGCAATAAAATAAATTGACCTCTCTGTAACTAGAACTAATTCATCCAGGAGCAATAATCATTTGCAATTTATATTAAAATGATGAAGTCTTACGACACTAACATGTTTCGTGCTTTACAGGTTGCGTATCCATCCTCTACAACAAACAGCCTGGAGCCAATGCTGCGATTGACATCAAAGTAAATGGAGGAGGCAGACAACTTTGGTCTGGATCTTTGAACGGTAAGCCAATTTGAGGTTTATGCTTGCTAAGGATATCCAAACTACGGCCCGCGGGCCAAATCTGGCCCGAGATCATTTGACATCCTCTACGTCACATTTAGTTACTGATAAAGTGCTATCAGATTTTAATAATTATTTTTTTATTAAATTAAAAATATCGGCTCTCTTCTTCTGTTTCAAATAAATTATATATAAACATTAACTTTTACTTCCGGGTAGATATACTTCTGGAAGGGTATATTTACAAATATACTCACAGATATATTTGTAAATACATGTGTATATATATGTACATAGATTCTATAAGAATGGAATAAATTTCAATATAAAACAAAAATGTAATAGAAAAGCATGTTTATGGAAATATAAAAATAGAAGAATAACTTTTAATTAGAACAATTAATATGGCCAACAAAATTAAAAGGCCTCCTAATTGCTAATATTTCATAAAGTTTAAATAATTAGGGAATATGAAAAACTAAAAGATATCTTGCCGCATACAGAATACACAAATAGCTTCACTAATATTTAATAAAATTATTAAATCATAAAATTATTATTAAATTATTAAAATTAGTATCACCAAATTATGAACAATATATTATGAAAACTTGTTTAATATGATTTTACAAAATAATAACTTTATAAAAACTAATAAAGAACAATTGATAATATCTAATAATGATGTTCTAGTAACTAATAGAGAAATAATAAGTAGAAATTATATATACAATGTTTTTATCGTTAAATGTCTTTATTAACCTACAACATCAAATTTAATTAATTTTTTTCTATTATCAAATGTCTTTTTTTGGTGTGTGAAATGAAAACACAGAAATTAAACAAATAAATACAGTAAAGAGCAGAAATATCTGGTTAGTAGACTAGGAGAAGAATAGGGCTGAGTTTGCTGCCTTTAGGGACACCAGCAATTTAAGGAAAAATATTTCTTCTGAATACATAAGGCTATGTTTATAAGATTTTACACATTGCTGAACTCAATAGAAAATATATTAATAAATTAAATTGTCCATCACTTTCTCTTTTTGAGGACATTTTTAAAGAAGAAATACTGAAAATAATTTAATGTTTTTTCAGCCGGTAAATCGGTCCCATCTTGCTTGAACATTCGCTCTCCCATCAAGGAAGTCTGCATCCAAGACTTCCAGGTGACCGTAGGAAACGGAGGACGTCCTGAAGGTGACATCTGCTTCACCATAAACTTCAAGAGCTACCATCTTGGAATCAAGGAGTGCGCAGGATTCAATGGCGGTGCTCTTCATGGCGGAATTCCACAGATCATCTCGACATAATTCCACAAATCTATTTGAGAAAAAATCTTGATAATACTATTTATAAATAAATATGTATTAACAGACTTATTTAATTATTATTATTTATGAATCAATTAATTTATTAAGAAGAGTACAGAGAGGCTCGAAGACATATGCAGATGACGTATCGTCCCTTCCATGTCAAACCATCCAATATGCAAATCGGAGCAAACTAGCGAACGAATATATTCGATACATTAACGAAGTAATATCGTCGATATAAATGCAAACTAATGAATGTGAAAATCACTACTTTCAAGAGTGAAAATACTTTTATTTGTTACTTTGCTTTTGGACAGTCAAATAGTCTGCAGATTCTACCTTTTGACAGTGGTTACATCCTCCTTTCACTGTGTGAACTTAGATTCGAGAGTTTGCCATCCATCAGTCCAACAGCAATCAGTAAAGATTTAAAATGAAAAATGCTTTTTCACATTCGATACTTTGCATTTGTATCGACGATATATTGAAAAATGGTCTTATTCGGTACTTTATATAAGGCATTAAAAGCTATTATAAAGGTGTTAGATTTGTGACAATTTACGACAAGGCGTATCGTCCACAATCCAAGAGCAAAGTCTCGAATCTGAAAAACGAGATTTTGCATATTCTATGGTTTGACATGGTAGGGATATGTTATCTTGCTTAAACCGTCAGAGACATAAAAGAAAAGTTATGTGATCGCAATTATATATAGGGAAACAAGCCCTAGAAAGAGTCTGTCAGGATGGAGGGGCGGATGAGCATGTGGTGAGCCAAACACATACAAAAAAAAAACTTAGTAAGCGCTCACACATCTCTCGCCAATATATAGATCGCAAGAGATCCGGCAAGAAACAAAGATGAATTTCGGAATTTATGATAGAGTAACTCATTGTCTCAGGACTGGGCAGAGAAATGACTCGTGATATATATATATATATATATATATATATATATATATATATATATATATATATATATATATGGGGTCTCCCGTGGTCTAGTGGCTAGCGCGCTGGATTCATAAGCGGGAGATGGTGGGTTCGATCCCCACCGGCGCCAGAAATTTTCTCATCTCAGATTCCTGGTTGCACCCTGGATGTCGGCGCTAATAGCCACGATTTGTTGATGCGCCGTAAAAAAAAAATAAAAATAAAAAATAAAATAAAAAAAATATATATATATATATATATATATATATATATATATATATATATATATATATATATATATATATATATATATATATATATATATAAATCACGGGTCTCTCTGTTTGTTCCTTATACAAATCGACACCGTTAGACCGATTTTGACCAAAATAATCACACAAACAGGTCTTGATACGGGGTGTGTCATAGGCTAGGTCAAAAATGTCTACAAGCTATCTGTCTGAATGTATGTTCCTTATACAAATTCACACCGTTTGACCGATTTTGACCAAACTTGGTACCCAGGTTGATCTTGATACAGGGTTTGTCATAGGCTTAGTCAAAATTGTCTACCAGCTGCCTGTCTGTATGTTTTTTCCCTTATACAAATTCACAACGTTTGACTAATTTTGAGATACCATGGTACCCAGGGGTCTCCCGTGGTCTAGTGGCTAGCGCGCTAGATTCATAAGCGGGAGATGGTGGGTTCGATCCCCACCGGCGCCAGAAATTTTCTCATCTCAGGGCTCGCTGAGAAAATTCCTGGCTGCACCCTGGTCGTCGGCGCTAATGGCCAAGATTTATGTCGATGCACCGTAAAAAAAAAAAAAAAAAAAAAAAACATGGTACCCAGGTAGACCTTGAAACGGGGAGTGGCATAGGCTAAGTCAAAATATTCTATCAGCTGTCTGTCTGTATGTTTGTTTCTTTAGAAATCCACACTGGTGTAGCATGGCGCGCCGGGAAACAGCTAATACACACACATATATATATATATATATATATATATATATATATATATATATATAGAGAGAGAGAGAGAGAGAGAGAGAGAGATAGAATTGCGTGGATGAAGACTCTCCTAAACGTATAGTTAATATGGCAGGATATAAAGACATACATGGCTTCATGAGAGCGTGAAGTATGGCTGCTCTATGAAATATCCTGGAAATGTGATGCTCCTGGAATAATGGAAATATGAGATCCGAGGAACAACTCCCTCCCCTCCCCTGAAAACATGTTTACTATTTCTTAGTTCTTTATGCGAATATCAAATGACCTGTTTCTAGTTTTAGAACTTTTCTTTCAGCTATGTATTACAAATCTAGGAACATGTTTGTAACTAAGTACAATTACAACATAATTCATGGTTACCTTTGTTTTGTTTTTTTAATAATACGTTTATTTAAAATCAGGACATTTGTAAAGTATGTACATTAGTTAGGTTTGCTCAGAAATATACATTATAAGATATATAGAAATTGATTACTAATAAGAAAGACAAAATAAAAAAAGTAAAAAAAAATTGCAATAACTAAATTTAAAAAAGACCGCCACGCAGGAGCTGCATAACTAAGCACTTTCCTCAGAATTGGGTAGTGTCGATTGCTTTCCTGAATAATTTGCTTAAAATAACCTATATCGATAAATAAAATAAAAACATAAATAACACCTGTTTCAATTCAATTCAAACATAGTACAAAGTAAATCCCCCCCACTTCCGATAGACCGATTTAGTTCATTTTTACAACACTTCTTCCTTATTAGATAGCCAGGACGTAAACCGCGTTTCGTTAAAATACAGCAGAAATTACGACCGTCATGAGCAAATTAGTAATTTGGGTCCGGAGTAAACTCCCCCTCCTAATGAACCGATTTAGTTTATTTTTACAACACACTTTTCTCTTTAGTTGGCCAGAACGAATACAGAGTTTCGTTGAAATAAATACAAATTATGGCTGGTATTGGCAAATAACTACTTTGGCTCCGGAGTAAACCCCCTCTCCAGATTTTGTTGGTTAACGAACTCGTTCAATCGTTTGATTGGGGAATACTACATACCAAGTTTCGTGGGGAAGATACAAAAACTCTGGCCGGTATCGTGTTAACGGACATATATATATATATATATATATATATATATATATATATATATATATATATATATGTGTGTGTACCTTTTGTTTACTTTTAAGCACTTTCCTCCGAAGGCAAGTAGTTATAGAGGTTGCACTCATGACGGAATGTTTGAAAAATTTCTTCGAATCTTTATCGATCCTACCTAGTAGACACCGAAAATGACCCCAGTTAAAATTTATTTATATATATATATATATATATATATATATATATATATATATATATATGCACATATATATATATATTAATTCTTGTGAAAGATGACCCGATATATATTTTCCACTTTTTCTTGTTTGTTTTTCTGGCAGGGGGTCGATAAAGAAGTACACTCAATGTACAATGTGAACAAAGAGTGTACTTCTTTATCGACCCCCTGCCAGAAAAACAAACAAGAAAAAGTGGAATATATATACATATATATGTATATATATATGCATATATATATATACATATATATATATGTATATATATATATATATATATATATATATATATATAAATTTTAACTGGGGTCTTTTTCGGTGTCTACTAGGTAGGATCGATAAAGATTCGAAGAAATTTTTCAAAAATTCCGTCATGAGTGCAACCTCAATAGCTACTTTCCTTCGGAGGAAAGTGCTAAAACGTAAAGAAAAGGAAATAATAGAGAAGGGATCGTTGACCGTTGATGATGCGAGGGTAGGGATCGTCGAAGCAATGACCAAACCCCTAAAAAGAAATAATGGGAATAACCATTTTGGAGGGAACCGATCAATATTGGCACTTCCTACTTTTGAAGTAGGACTGCGCATTCGCAAAAACAATGCACATTTCATTCAAAATAACCGACCCAATATGAGGATTGCTGTGATATTCATTTCAAAATAACCGACCCAATATGAGGATTGCTGTGATATTCATTTCAAAATAATCACCACAGTCAATAAAAGGATGAAGAGAGAAGTTATTCAAAAATCCACTTCACAATAATCTATTGTTAGTAATAAAATATGAAATAAATGTGCTTATTATTCGTTTTTGTTTAATTGACAGCAATGGTGAGTTAGATTGTAGAACCATATTGGATTAAGCATTGCCATATTCTTGCGAAGCATCCATTCATAGATTTTTTTTTTTTTTTTATTCTGAATGTTTGCAATTGTATTCTGCTATTTCCCTATTACTTCAAAGTTTACATCTTTCCATAGTAAACTAATCAATCATCCTAATCCTATAGCCCAATCCTTATCCAGCACCAATCATCCTTCCCCTCCATCAAGACGCCTTAACAGGAAGTGGCCCCGGGATCTACTTAGGCAGTGAAGTGTCGTGGCGTGAAAAAAAATCAGAGTAATTATATTAATTGAGAGTGATATCGATGGATATTTTCACTCCTCATGATATCACAGGCCACGTATCATTCTCCCCCGATCCTCCCTGCTAGTCGCAGGGTGTGGTTGGATGGCGTAGGGTAACTCCAAGTCATTCTAGAATCCTTCCTATCAAGGAAGGTATTCGCCTGACAACTGGAGACACCTGAGGCGTGAGCAAGTAACAAGTAAGCGGTGTTGCTTAATGAAATTGAAATTGTAGATTGAAATATTCTGTAAATAAATAAACATATCTAATATATACAATTCTCGTGTCACAGTTTTCGTTGCCATACTCCTCCGAAACGGCTTGACCGATTTTGATGAAATTTTTTGTGCTTATCCGGTATCTATGAGAATCGGCCAACATCTATTTTTCATCCCCCTAAATGTTAGGGGTAGTCCACCCCTAAATTTTTTTTTTATTTTTTAGACAAAATTTTTAATTTCTATTTTTTTATGATACAACATACCAAAATACATACAATCCTCAATTTTCACCCTTCTACGATCAACCCTTATTTTTTAATAGCCATTTTAGTAATTTAATCATTTTTCCTCTCCGGTCGAAAACTGATCAATCGTCATTTAATTAGATCAATTTCCCATTAGATTGGCATTTGCAATGACTATCAACAAATCCCAAGGTCAAACGATGTCTGTTTGTGGATTAGATTTGAGAACACCATGTTTTTCACACGGACAATTATACGTGGCATGCTCTCGAGTGGGTAAACCATCCAGTTTGTTTGTGTTAGCTAAAGATGGACTAACAAAAAGTTCACGCTATAGCATTAAGAGATTGATATTGTTTAATAGAGTTACTGTTGTAATTGTTTAATTAATGATATATAATTTTAAGGAATAAATTATAATAACTTAAAAATAATGTTTGCCTTTTGTTATTTTTATATTCCCTCATCGTTCATAGCGCTCCATGCTTATTTCACGCATATACCACATTCTTACATACATACAATATACACATTCTAACATACATACATACTTTCAATAAGTAAGCTATTTTTTGTCTACACTAGAAATTACTAGGAAATTATTTATATGGCAAAACAACGTTTGCCGGGTCAGCTAGTATATATATATATATATATATATATATATATATATATATATAGTAAAAACTTCGAAGTCTATAAGTTTCTTGTTCAGTATTTTTCAGTTTGCATGAAGGCCTTCTGGCTTGAATAGCATATTTTAGTTTCCATGCTTAGTGATTAATATCTTAGTGTAAAAGTTTATAATCTTTGTAATTATATTATTAATATCCTCCATTAGATTGTATAACAACCCACCACAGCTATTATATCTTCTCTTTATAGTTTTTTAAAAATTATCTATTGACATGAATCATGTAAATTTAACATTTATGTTTGTAAATAAATTATAATTTGTCATGGTGATAATTATTCTGGGTTTTTTAATTCCTATTTTTTTCCTTCCTAGTTTTTCAAGGTAGTCTGATAGTCCGGTATTTGAGAATTTCAGTAATGTTTTATTGTGGGTGAAAGGATTATTACTTTCTTCAAATCTCAGAAAATTCTATTTTTTAAAGGAATAGAATTTTTATTTCTTGGTATTATTTTTTGTGCTCTACATAACAGTGGTTGCGGAATAATTTTAAATGAGAGATATTTGCCATTTATAATCAGTATTTCATTAATATATTTGCAAGAGCTGTTGTCCATTGCTAATAAACTACCTAATTCCTTGTATCCATAGCTACCTTCATCAAAGACACCGCCATAGATAGCATTCATTAGTTCAGGAGCGGTCTCTTTCATCTCTCACTCTAGAGCTCTCTAGATCTCTCTCTCTTTTCGGAGTTCCATAGAAATTAGCTAATTTGGAGAGCGACTCCAAAGGTTTTCAACCCTTGACGGTCATCTTGTCTCTCGCTGTATATTTACGTATTAGGCTCCTCGCTAGTTGGACGGAGGCAATTAGAAATGTTGATAGGACACTATATCAAACAATCGCGACAAACTGAACATTCCACACGACCTACAAGAACTTCTTACAGAGGGTAGTCCATACATACACTCTATACTCCAATATTTAAACACATAAACATATACCACAGAATATGAGGAAACGAAACATATTTTAAGATACAAGGTAGGGATTGTCGGGGTTCGGTCACTGCTACTTAATAAAACTACATTTAATCATCAGTTTTATTAAGTAGCAGTGACCGAACCCCGACAATCCCTACCTTGCATCATCTACGGTCAACCATCTCCTCTCAATATTTTAAGATAATTTTTTTTTTTTTTTTTTTTACCTATTATGTAATTATTACTCAATTTTGCTTGGTCATTAATGGAAAACCACAACATGTAGCATCCTCCATGACCTAATAAATAATTAAATAATGGCAGTTAGTTTTAGTGATAAGTTATGTAAATACATTAACTATAGTTCAAATAGCAAGGCTCTAAATAATGTTTAGCAATTAATTCTTAACACAAACCTACTAACTTTTGTCTTATGCTCTCCTGAAACTTTTTTTTTTTTTTTTTGTATTTAGTACTATAGGTTACTGATAATTGTGAATATATAAAGTAGTATTTTTTACTGTATCTTAAAAAGAAAAGAGCAAGTCGCCGTCGTTGCGAAGCTCGTAAAATAAATAAAAAAATATCAAACAATATTTTTATTTTAGTTTATCATCTTTTAGTGATCAAACATGAATGAATTTTTGGAAACAAGTTTTTAAAACGTCATCAATCAAATATACCGGGCGTAATTATTCATTCCTTACAACAAAACTTGTTGTACATTGTGGCGGCCTAATGAGAACGATTGTGAAAATATGTGAACTCGTTCTATTAGGACTGATATTACTTTGCCCGTGACGTTCGTAATTTTTGGTCTCCTTGCAAAGAAACTCTACATAATCCCTACTTTACGCCACGATTAACAAGGATGAAATGAACCAAACGTGGAATCGGGATCGCTAGACACGATTAAAATGTTATTCGGGGGGGGGGGGGAGACGAACTACCTTCAAAAGTAAAGTTCGAAGGAGACGCATCGATTCCAAAAACTCCCGTCATTGTTTTTTTTCAAATAAAGAAACGTCGATAAGGTATTCAGCGATAGAATGTTCCGTTACCGTTAGAAAACGTGTATAATGTTACAAAAATAGGGCCTTGTTGGGAAGACCGCATCCAGTTACTTTTGAAGTAGCAGTAGTGATTGTATCAGTGATTCAGCGCATGCTCATAACTCCTTTGCCTTCCTATTGGAGGATTCCGATGGGCAATTTTATTGGTTCTTGCTGGGAGTAAAGTAACCTTCAACAGCGAATTAGCTTTTGTTTATGAAAAAGCTCTGCTTATGTTAGTGAGATAAAATGAGTCTTTTACAATTAGTTCGCGATGTTCCTGACAAAGAAAAAGGGATTGGTTTCTTACTCGGAAAAATTAATGGAATCTTATTAATTTTAGCGAGTTGGATAGACTAGAGTCGCTACAATTAATGTAATTCTATTAATTGCGAGTTGGATTGACTAGAGCTTTGATATCTTCTTGAGCGAGCGGAGCGTAGCGTAGCTAGCGGAAACGCATGGCATGTATTGCTTAATAAAGGCAAAATATCCAAAAACGAGAGAGAGAGAGAGAGAAAAAAAGAATAAAATATGTTTGTTTACAAATAACATTGTTTGTTATCCTTCATAACCTGCAAAACGGTCAACTTTAATGCTTAATAACTTTTTTCATAGTTGAGGGAATTGATTTTGATCATATTAACCTTTTTATTAATAAATATTTCTTGCCATTATCTAGTATGAATTATAACCGTAGATAACGAGTCAAGTAGTAGTAGATAACCAGCAAAGAACCTATTAGCTAATCAGTAAGCTTATCAGCGAGTACGAGTAACTGTTATAAATCACTACTGCTACATCAAAAATAACTGGATGTGGTCTTAGCAAAAGACCCCAAAAATATAAAAAATAGCCATATCCGTTATTTTGGCCAGGCGCAGTCGTGCACCTGTCGGTGACAGGTAATATATTAAAGACAACAAACAAACAAATATCATTTTTATTTTGGACCAAAACAATTAGTTTTTTACACAAATGGAAAATAAAGAAATCGCTATTTTATATTAAAGAGATATATCATGTATGACTTCATCTGTACATATTGTATAAATTGTATATAGATACTTATGTAAATAGATCATATTTTATAAATTGTATATAGATACTTATGTAATTTTAACCAATCTTATTTTTAAACAATGAAAATACGGTAGTTGGAAAGTAAACAGCATGTAGAAAGTAGTAAGTAAACAGTACAAAAAACTAATCAGTACAAGAAAGGAACATTTTTCATATAGTGAGAAAAAACAATCTATTCTATAAGTGAATACAATTTATAATAATTAATATATAGATACATACCACTAGAGAATGCCTAGGGGGGAGGGAGGAAGACCTCGAGGACAACTTAGGTAACCATGGTTGAATGTATGAGGGACAGCAACTACACAGGGGGTTTTATAGATTTGACGTTTCGGTTGCCTGTCGTGCGTAGTGGTCATATGGTTGGATGCTCCGCTGCAGAGTAGCCAGAATTTGGAGGTATTCTGTATAGAGCGAGACTCATGCGCTCTGCAGGGAGGCGGAAGCAACTGTAGTAGGGCCTATCCCGAGGGCCGTCTTGCGATCTCCCATGGAAAGCGAAACTCCATGGGGGATCGCAGGGAAGCCCTCATCTCGTGAGCGTTAGTAAGGATTGTGTGTTTAGGGAGGGGTTCAGTGAGGCGGAAGCAACTGTAGTAGGGCCTATCCCGAGGGCCGTCTTGCGATCTCCCATGGAAAGCGAAACTCCATGGGGGATCGCAGGGAAGCCCTCATCTCGTGAGCGTTAGTAAGGATTGTGTGTTTAGGGAGGGGTTCAGTGAGGCGGAAGCAACTGTAGTAGGGCCTATCCCGAGGGCCGTCTTGCGATCTCCCATGGAAAGCGAAACTCCATGGGGGATCGCAGGGAAGCCCTCATCTCGTGAGCGTTAGTAAGGATTGTGTGTTTAGGGAGAGGTTCAGTTTCCACTTTCTGGCGCGCGCACACCTGTCCTTTTTTGGTGTTTCGTTCTGTGGAAAGTATTTTAGTGTCGTCAAAGTTGAAAGTGTGTTTTTTTTTTGTTATGGCGTGTTTTGCGAGGGCGGATTTGTGGATTTCTTTGTTTTTTATTGTCCGTTTGTGTTGTGTTATGCGGGAGTGAATATAATTTTTGCAGAGCGCATGAGTCTCGCTCTATACAGAATACCTCCAAATTCTGGCTACTCTGCAGCGGAGCATCCAACCATATGACCACTACGCACAACAGGCAACCAAAACGTGATTCCTGCCACCAACCCAACCGTAGTACCATTTTGGAAACTCATTACCGTGCCATGAGCCCCTAAGCACCAGAATGGTCACTGGCCCGGAAGTGTTAAAAGCACCCCCTACGGTTTCCTTCCAGAAGAGATACAGGGGGGGACTTATCCCGATCTCTCAAGGAGGGCAGGTCCCGTGCCTGTTACATAGCCGCTACAATGTTGGCCGTGCCGGTGAGCGAGGGAACCAACCAAAGAAGGTCCCCAAGCCCACGAACACTCCCAGCCAGCACGTGGGACAGACCCCGTAGCGTTCCCCCGGACGTCAAAGAGTCGGCACTACAGATCCCGGGGGTCTCCCCTCCTACCGAAGTAGGATTGGGCCCCAGTCTCCTCGGCTGGCCACCAAAAAAACGACAGATTTCCGAATGCGCCCACATTAACTTAAACCCCAGTAACATTAATTACAAAACCGACAGATAAAACATCTCCCCTGCTTACTCCTCCGTCTTCCATAAATTGTCCTGACCTCCTTTTTATCTTTGTTCCCAGGCTCCAGACAATTTTTCTACTTGTGTGTCCCAAAACTCTTAACACCTTTACAACCTAGCAATTGCACTTCTTTCATCTTCACCGACATACCGCTTCCCCCCCCCCTCCCCCAGTCAAAACTATAAAACCCCCTGTGTAGTTGCTGTCCCTCATACATTCAACCATGGTTACCTAAGTTGTCCTCGAGGTCTTCCTCCCTCCCCCCTAGGCATTCTCTAGTGGTACGTATCTATATATTAATTATTATAAATTGTATTCACTTATAGAATAGATTGTTTTTTCTCACTATATGAAAAATGTTCCTTTTTTGTACTGATTAGTTTTTTGTAATGTTTACTTACTACTTTCTACATGCTGTTTACTTTCCAACTACCGTATTTTCATTGTTTAAAAATAAGATTGGTTAAAATTTATTGTCTTTATGTACATACTACACTCATTTCTGCCTGTTTTTTACTTACAAGTTGTATATTTATTTTTTTTTACTTATAAGTTGTATTTTTTAGCTGAAGAAGGCGGCCAATGTGCAGCCGAAACGTCCAAATACAGATTTCTTCCTGAAAGTCTGACGTTTTTCTCCTAGCTGAATCCCAAGTATATCTTGTCTTCGTATCTCTGCAACGGCTAACTATCTCCATCTTCAATTAGAGATGGTTTGTCTTAGTTACCTATGTTTACTATGCGTGCATTAATAGAATTTGTTACTTGTCCAAAAACGTTGTCGGTAGGTTCGTATATCGTCGATACAAATGCAAACTAACGAATATGAAAAAATGCATCTTTCATTGTCCATCTTTAATAATTTCTGCTGGACTTATTTACGGCAAATCCTTCAATCTGACTTCACTCTATTAAAGGGAAAGTATTCCACTATCAAAAGGTCAAAACTGCCGAATATTTGACTGTCCAATAAAAAGTTATGAACAAATGCTTTTCCACTCTGAAAAGTGGTGATTTTCATATTCGTTAGTTTGCTTTTGTATCGACGATATGTAGTCAGTTGTTGTGGCTATTTGTAGTTTTTCGTGCGTTTGTGCGATTTTAGTCTATCTTGGATAATTGTTGATTATTCGAAGGCCGAATTTTCGTATGATTTGTAATTTTTTGTGGTTGGTAGTCGATGTGCGGCACCATACTGGGCAGGCATAACAAAGGCATGGGCGGATGACAATTTTGTAGATGGTCATTTTAATTTTCAGGGTTAAGTTTTGTAATAAAATATAGAGGCATTTTATAAAGAAAATAATAATGAGGATGTAAACAGTAAGGATAGGATGGATTCACCGACCAGCAGAACCCGCGTTATTTGGAAACTCCTCGCAACAATATGCTAAATCGTTAATCGATTTCCTTCTAAGTATTTTCAGGTCAAAACTGATGAGAGATTTGACAGATAAACAGAAAACAATACAATTTTCTTATTGATATCTAGAAGCTATTTCATGAAGAGGAAGAGGAAGTGGTCGAAGGATTAGTCCTTCATCTACTGAAGGATATTGAAGAGGAAATGAGTTACAGCTGATTGGTCCATTCTCCAAGATGGCGGGGAATTCTTGATGGAGAATTATCCTGAAGGAAATTCCATTTTTATTATCATCCTTTATTCTCTCCTTAGGAACTCGTAATTATTTTCTACAGCGTCATCCATCAAATCTCAGGATTAAATTGCAAATTTCCAGCAAGAATTATGTCGGGTAAGTAATTTACGATTTACTAACTATGACATTTATTTAATATTTTCTCTCAGATAAGTTAAATTAATCATATGTAAAATTAAAATCTTCTGTATTAATCAATGGCTACAGTAAACGTCAGCTGTATTAATCAATGGCTACAGTAATAGTCAGGGTTATTAATTAATCACTATACATTAACCATCAGCTGTATTACTCAATCAATGCAGCAAACGTCAGTTGTATTTATCAATGGCTTCAGTAAATTTTAGCTGTATTATTCAATGGCTGCAACAAAGGTCAGCTGTATTAATCAATGACTGCAGAATACGTCAGCTGTTTTAACAGTCCCTACACATTAAACATCAGCTGTAGTAATCAATGACTGCAGTTAACGACAGCTGTATTAATCATTGGCTACAGTAAACGCCAGCCGTATTAATTAATCACTATATATTAAACATCTGCTGTAGTAATCAATGACTGCAGTAAACGTCAGCTGTATTAATCAATGGCTGCAGCAAATGTCACCTGTATTATTCAATGGCTGCAGCAAACGTCGGCTGTATTAATCAGTGGCTGCAGAATACGTCAGCTGTTTTAACAGTCCCTACACATTAAACATCTGCTGTAGTAATCAATGACTGCAGTTAACGACAGCTGTATTAATCATTGGCTACAGTAAACGCCAGCCGTATTAATTAATCACTATATATTAAACATCTGCTGTAGTAATCAATGACTGCAGTAAACGTCAGCTGTATTAATCAATGGCTGCAGCAAATGTCACCTGTATTATTCAATGGCTGCAGCAAACGTCGGCTGTATTAATCAGTGGCTGCAGAATACGTCAGCTGTTTTAACAGTCCCTACACATTAAACATCTGCTGTAGTAATCAATGACTGCAGTAAACGACAGCTGTATTAATCAATGGCTGCAGCAAATGTCACCTGTATTAATCAATGACTGCAGTAAACGTCAGCTGTATTAATCAGTGGCTGCAGAATACGTCAGCTGTTTTAACAGTCCCTACACATTAAACATCAGCTGTAGTAATCATTGACTTCAGTAAACGACAGCTGTATTAATCATTGGCTACAGTAAAAATTAGCTGTATTAATAAATATCTGCAGTAAACGTCATCTGTATTAATCAATGGCAACAGAAAACGTCAGCTATATTAATCAATGGCTTCATTACACTTCAACTGTGTTAAAAAATGACTACAGTAAATGTCAGCTGTATTAATCAATTGCTACAGTAAGCGTCAGCTGTATTAATCAATGGATTAATTACACTTCAACTGTGTTAAAAAATGACTGCAGTAAATGTCAGCTGTATTAATCAATTGCTACAGTAAACGTCAGCTGTATTAATCAATGGATTCATTACACTTCAACTGTGTTAAAAAATGACTACAGTAAATGTCAGCTGTATTAATCAATTGCTACAGTAAACGTCAGCTGTATTAATCAATGGCTTCATTACACTTCAACTGTGTTAAAAAATGACTACAGTAAATGTCAGCTGTATTAATCAATTGCTACAGTAAACGTCAGCTGTATTAATCAATGACTTCATTACACTTCAACTGTGTTAAAAAATGACTACAGTAAATGTCAGCTGTATTAATCAATTGCTACAGTAAACGTCAGCTGTATTAATCAATGGATTCATTACACTTCAACTGTGTTAAAAAATGACTACAGTAAATGTCAGCTGTATTAATCAATTGCTACAGTAAACGTCAGCTGTATTAATCAATGGCTTCATTACACTTCAACTGTGTTAAAAAATGACTACAGTAAATGTCAGCTGTATTAATCAATTGCTACAGTAAACGTCAGCTGTATTAATCAATGGCTTCATTACACTTCAACTGTGTTAAAAAATGACTACAGTAAATGTCAGCTGTATTAATCAATTGCTACAGTAAGCGTCAGCTGTATTAATCAATGGCTTCATTACACTTCAACTGTATTAATCAATTGCTACAGTGAACGTCAGCTGTATTAATCAATGGCAACACCAAACGTCAGCTGTATTAATCAATGGCTTCATTACACTTAAACTGTGTTAAAAAATGACTACAGTAAATGTCAGCTGTATTAATCAATGACTACAGTAAATGTCAGCTGTATTAATCAATGACTTAAGTAAACGTCAGCTGTATTAATCAATGACTAAAGTAAACGTCAGCTGTATTAATCAATCGGTTGAATTAATGCTGACTGGTAACGTCAAGAACATCAACCTAGTAACATAATAAACACAACATACTGCAAACTTCGATCTAAACAACCATCGACTCATCGCCATGACGTACACGACTTACCTACCAAGAGCCTATACATAACCACAATACTAAAATGATATACATTTATTTCAGAGTGTTGCATCAATTGGTGATTAAATCTTAAATATTAAATCCAGCTTTAGTCAGTAATTATGTCATTCAGGTAGGTTCTAAGTAAAACTATATCATATAAATATATAAATATAATAACAATGTAATTAATTAACAAGCATATCCTAATAATAAAGAAGGATAAGAATTAGTTGTGTAAAATAGAATTTCTGCTAGAATTTTATGCGGGGGATAAATTAGGCCAGCCATTGATTTACTCAGTCGTCGCTGAATAAATGTTATTCAAGCCCGAATAGAGTTAGCGGTTGATTAAGCAGCGAATTTAGAAATAAACCAAGCGGCAGATTTAATTTGAATACTCAGGCAATCATTGGGTCGTCCATCTGTCTATTTGTCGACAATATAGTCGACAGGATTATTTCAGGGTTTAGATCAGATAATTTATTGGTTATTCGAAGGACAAAGCTACAATCCTAAAGCTGAAGGAAGATGGTTTCATGATATCTGTCTGTATCGAAGGAAGGTCCTTCCAGATTTCGGTCAAACTATGAATTGGTTTTTGGTTGTATATAATTAGCCTTATTTTAGGCGGCACCTACCCGATCCTATCCGATCCGATGGACATCGGCAGTGGCAAGAAACACAAACACATGCATGTCAATGAAGGTGCCTACATGGGTCCCGACTCGACCCGATTCGATACGATGCGATATCCACCGACTGTCGTAAGAAAAACAATCACACGCAACTCAATTAAGGTGCCTACTCGACCCGATCCGATGGCCACCGATTCTCGGCCGTTCAAACTTGTTTTTTTCTAGACCGATTTCAGACCGACGACACAAAATGACGCCAAACGACATATTGTGTTTCAAAAGGGTCTGCAGCCTCTACATCTTAAACGATTTCAATCATTTCTTTTTTAAATGAAAGATAATAAAATTTAAACCAACTTCGTCAATTCACATTTCTGTTTTTTGTTTCCCTTGTTCATCAAATTGGTTGGAAATATGTCCATGGCAGCGTTCCTCCAATTCTTGACGCCCAGCTAAGCAGCTCTTGCTACTTCGTCTTTCCAACGGCTTCTCGGCCTATGTATTTTTCTATTCTTTTCCAAAATTGCAAAGACCAGCACCTTCTTCCGTAACCTATATTTATAGATTCTCATTATATGACCTGCCCATCCCACCCTACCTACTTTAATAAATCAACAATGTCCTGATTTTAGCGTGGTTCCTTTCTCACTCCATAGAGAACGATTTTTTTTTATCTATCTATCTCTCTTTTTAATTGGTTGTTTTTTAAAATTGCATTTATCAGTAAACTGCTAATGGCCTGAGCAGTCGATGCACCAGAAAATAAATAAAAACAGTAAAATTGAGTATTCTTTTAAAACAAAATAAGAGAATGAGAAACACATTTATAATTTTTTACGAAAGATCAAAAGAAACTAATAAATTTTTCTGTTCCTTATTGTGCTTCCGTTTATCTCAGTTTTTAATTGGTTGTTTTTTAATTGCATTTATCAGTAAACTGCTAATGGCCTGAGCAGTCGATGCACCAGAAAATAAATAAAAACAGTAAAATTGAGTATTATTTTAAAACAACATAAGAGAATGAGAAACAAATTTGTAATTTTAACGAAAGATCAAAAGAAACTAATAAATTTTTCTGTTCCTTATTGTGCTTCCGTTTATCTCAGTTTTTAATTGGTTGTTTTTTTTAATTGCATTTAACAGTAAAATGAGTACATTAGTCAAACAAGGCAAGAAAATGAAAAACGTTTGTGTTTTTCCTAGAGAGAACTATGAAAAGGCGGAAGTAGTAATTTCCACCTAGGATGCTGTCAACTTCCTGTTTTAATGCGTAAAATCTTGGGTCTTTTTGCGAAGACCACATCCAGTTACTTTTGAAGTATCAGTAGTGATTTATAACAGTTACTCGTACTCGCTGATAAGCTAACTGATTAGCTTATAGGTTCTTTGCTGGTTATCTACTACTCCTTGACTCGTTATCTACGGTTATAATTCATATTAGATAATGGCAAGCAATATTTATTAATAAAAAAGTTAATATGATCAAAATCAATTCTCTCAACTATGAAATAAGTTATTAAGGATTAAAGTTGACTGTTTTGCAGGTTATGAAGGATAACAAACAATGTCATTTGTGAACAAACATATTTTAATCGTTTTCTCTCTCTTTTTTTTGTTGATATTTTACATTTATTAGGTATTACATGCTATGCGTTTCCGCTCGCTCAAGAAGATATCAAAACCCTAGTCAATCCAACTCGCAATTAATAGAATTACATTAATTTTACCGACTCTAGTCCATCCAACTCGCTAAAATTAATAGGATTCCATTAATTTTTCCGTGTAAGAAACCAATCCCTTTTTCTTTGTCAGGAACATCGCGAACAAATTGTAAAAGACTCATTTTTCTCACTAACATAAACAGAGTTGTTTCATAAACATAAGCTAATTCACTGTTCAAGGTTACTTTACTCCCAGCAAGAACCAAAGCAATTGGTCATCGGAATCCTCCAATAGGGAGGCAAAGGAGTTATGCGCATGCGCTGAATCACTGATACAATCACTACTGCTACTTCAAAAGTAACTGGATGTGGTCTTCGCAAAAAGACCCAAATCTTGATACTCAGAGTTAATCTTGATACTCAGAGTTAATTTTACATTTCTTTTATATAATATATTATTTATAAAACATATCTTTTACAGTCAGAACAACTTAGAATAGAAATATAAGAAAACTTAGCATAGAAATGTGTTTCTATGCTAAGTTTTCCAAATGGCACAAGAAATTAGAATTGAAAAGCGCGGGTCTTTTTGCGAAGACCACATCCAGTTACTTTCGAAGTAGCAGTAGTGATTTATAACAGTTATTCGTACTCGCTGATAAGCTTAGAGGTTCTTTGCTGGTTATCTATTACTACTTTACTCGTTATCTACGGTTATAGTCTATATTAGATAATGACAAGCAATATTCATTAATAAATAGCTTAATATGATCAAAATCAAATCTCTCAACTACGAAAAAAGTTATTAACCATTAATGTTAACTGTTTTGCAGGTTACGAAGGATAACATAAACAATTGTAAACACATATTTTATTCCTTTACTCTCTCTATCATTTTGGATATTTTACATTTATTTAGCATTATGGGCATACGTGCTATGCGTTTCCGCTCGCTAAAGAAGATATCAAAACTCTAGTCAATCCAACTCACTAAACTTAATAGAATTCTATTAATTTTAGCGACTCTAGTCTATCCAACTCTCTATAATTAATAGAACTCTATTAATTTTTCCGAGTAAGAAACCAATCGCTTTTCCCTTGTCAGGAACATCGCGAACTAATTGTAAAGGCTCATTTTCCTCACTAACATAAGCAGAGCTTTTTCATAAACAAACTCTAATTCACTGTTGAAGGTTACTTCCAGCAAGAACCAACACAATTGGTCATCGGAATCCTCCAATAGGAAGGCAAAGGAGTTATGCGCATGTGCTGAATTACTGATACAATCACTACTGCTACTTCAAAAGTAACTGGATGTGGTCTTCGCAAAAAGACCCAAAAGCGCTTTTCTACCTTTACTGAACCACGTATCCTCCTAATAATACTACTTTTAAAAATTCTTCCGTTTTTCACTCGCAGCCTATGGTTCAGAAATGTTTCAGTTCGCTTTGAAAATAGTGATGATCTATTTGCCATGGGATGTTAAAGTTTTAGAACTATGTTGGTGTTCATGTTTTCTTCATTCATGTCTAGTTTTATCTTCAAAGTGTATACGTGTTATATCTTACGTGCACTCAGTAGAAAGGTTTATCAATGTACGTTTCATAACATCGAACAACCGGATCTTCTAAAAACTTCTCCGGAAGTTCTGGAACCTTTGAAGTCCCATCTTGGAACTCGATCAAGAGTCACACAAGAACCAAACATCCTTTGCAAACTTACCAAGAGTTCTAAAGCTCAACTGGAGCATGTGTATCTTGTTGATCTTTACCCGGCAAAGCAGACGGAATCCGATGACAACAAAGTAACCGCATTTACAAAGGACATGAGTCGGGGTTATTCTACTGTACCACAATATTTACATAGACAGGAACCGTTCTAGGTGACTGTCGTATGTCTTTGTCGGTAACATTAGTATTAACATAAACATAATGTAATCATAAACGTATATCATAAAATTTAACATGTTTACTGTAAAAATGAAATTATATAGGCATTCTTGTGTTGCTACTAATATCCTCTTATCTCGGAATTATTTTGTATATATATTTATATTAATTTCTTTATTGACAATTACATTTATATATAACTACGTAGCTGTTACCCAGTGTGCCATGCTACACCTACTTTCAGTCTATGACTCTCCCCGTATCAAGATCTACTTGATACCTAGTTGTCTATACCCAGTTACGAAAATCGGTCAAACGATGTGAATTTGTTTTAGTTCATAATGACACCGGTAGAGGCCAGCACAACAGCACTTCATCTAACAACCGACAGAGGCCAGTAGTAGTCGATTCAAAATGGCCGTCACAATCTGAATGGTTCAGTGTAGCCAATTTTTCTTGAACAAAACTTTTGACCTTTTGGCCAAATTTTGAAATTTGACTATTTTGACCTAGCCTAGGAGATTTCTCGTATCAAGGCCTACCTGTGTGCCAAGTTTGGTCAATATCGGTCAAACGGTGTAGATTTGTATAAGGAACAAACAAATAAATAAACAGACAGACATGTGATTTATATATATATATATATATATATATATATATATATATATATATATATAGATTTATTTAAATTTTAACGTCCATTTATCTATACATAAAAACGGAGGCCAATGACCTCCCGCGATTGAATACAACCTTCCAAACGATAAAAAAAAAAAACGGAGGCCATGAGGGTTAAGGCGTGAGCACTTAACACTCCGTGACAAAGGTCGTTCGTTCGATTCACTAGAGGTGGTGGCTTTTCTTCAGAAAAAAGAAAAGGCATCAGCCCTATCCTGGCTAGAAAAGGGTGGTAACCTATAGATAACCCATCCTAAAATTCGTAGTTAATAATAAATGTACGTTAAACTTTAATAATAATAAAAATCATATTCCCCGACCATAATACTTACGGAATTGCGTTGTCTGCAGTTCGTAAGTATGTGTTTGACGGTCAAGGTCTCCTTACACAATCTGCAAGTTGGTCTGTCCTTTCTCTCTAGTAGGTAGGAATAGGTAAGTAAGGTGTGTCCAATACGAAGCCAATTATTTTAATTTTTTGTAACAATCGTTATACGAGTCACCTGTATTTTTGTCTTGAAACCAGCGGTCCTCTAATCTATTTCATATCTATTACTGACTTCAATGGGAAAGGTTCTATCAGGCTTACCACCTCGTGTCCATGTGCTTACTGCTCCCGGTACAGTATATTCGGTGATTATTATGCCAGTAGCTTCT
Organism: Gonocerus acuteangulatus; assembly: GCA_946811695.1. NCBI lineage: Eukaryota > Metazoa > Arthropoda > Insecta > Hemiptera > Coreidae > Gonocerus > Gonocerus acuteangulatus. The sequence goes on along the minus strand of OX328127.1, from coordinate 8,805,832 downwards.
CTCACGGTCCTCTAATCCATGATAGACTTCCTAGCCCCCGCCATTCCTAAGACTGACTTCAATGGGAAAGGTTCTATCAGGCTTACCACCTCGTGTCCATGTGCTTACTGCTCCCGGTACAGTATATTCGGTGATTCTTATGCCAGTAGCTTCTCTCACGGTCCTCTAATCCATGATAGACTTCCTAGCCCCCGCCATTCCTAAGACTGACTTCAATGAGAAAGGTTCTATCAGGCTTACCACCTCGTGTCCATGTGCTTACTGCTCCCGGTACAGTATATTCGGTGATTATTATGCCTGTAGCTTCTCTCACG
>OX328127.1:8568018-8800518 GCA_946811695.1 Gonocerus acuteangulatus | reverse complement strand
TGCAGCTTCTGCGTGACGGACTTTTTTTAAAATGAAATTGACTTATTTGACTGAAATATTTCGTTAAATACAAGTGATTTATTTTAACAATCTTTTCTAATAAAAATGACTAACTTCATTAAACTTTTTCTTACTTTAATTTTTTTTTTTTTTTTTTTTTCTTTTTTTTTACGGCGCATCTACATCTAGGTCATTAGCGCCGACATCCAGGGTGCAGTGGAGAATTTTACCAGCGAGCCGTGGGATGATAAAATTCCTGCCGGAGGTGGGAATCGAACCGATCATCTCCCGCTTATGAATTCAAGGCGCTAGCCATTAGACCACGGGGGACCCCTCTTACTTTCTTTAATTGAAACATTTTTATTTGAGTGATATTGTTAACTGAACTTAAAGAATCTGAGTTTGTTTTTCTATCGACCACATTATTTTAAACATTATTTATTATAAAAATAATAAATTAAGATTAAAACATATTTAATTATTAATTTAATAAAAAAATCAATGAATAAATTCTCATTCAATAAAAAATTATTGAATAATGAGCCAACCCTGTTATTCATTGCATAAAAGATAAATCAGTGGATGAATAATTTATTCAATGAATGAATTATTATTCAATAAAAATGTATTTATTGAATAAAAAAATAATTGAATAATTCCCTACTCTGCACGAGGGATATGAACGGCACATGATAAGATGACGCAGTTCCTGCGAGTCAGACTTTATATTATTATTATTGCTTCACATAATTACAATCTTTAAGTAAGAATGAATAATACTGGAAATATTTTTTTTTTTTGTAATTTGAACTAACCCTGGACTAGTATCCAGAGTGACTGGCCTAAATTCAAGCAGGTCGAGGAGGGTCCAAGCAATTTCGTCAAATTAATATTTCATTGAGTTCTTTTGAAAAGAGGAATATTAACAAGCGGCCGTACAACTTCAGCTGGAGAAGTGTTGTATGCTTTTTGCAAGGATCCAGTTCAACAAAAGTGTTACAAAGGTGTTTTATACACAAAAATGTTGTATTCAACCTTCTTTTAGTACGGTTCCTCCCTTCCTGCACAGGGAGGAGCCCCCGCTTATAAGATTGACCTCATGACGCAATCTAAAAAATTCCACTTTTTAGAAATAATAGTTCATGACAATAACGGTGGTTCCAATTTGTATATATATATATATACTCCGCCGCACTAACCGACTGTACGTATAGTGTGAATCGACCTTTATTCGTGGACAGATATCTTACACCAATGTTGATAATGCGACCCTATAGAGTGAATCATTAATTGTCAGTATGATTGTTGTTTCGAGGACATTCTTTATGGATAACAACACAAAGACTTATCGCAATAGTACTGTAGGGTGGCCCTTAGCTATAGGGAATTTTTTTGAAAATCAAAATGTTGCTGCTCCCACCCCCAATTCTGTTCCAATCAACAAAAAAACTAGCCGTGCAAAATTTCAGGGCAATCGGACAACTGCTCGGTGACCCGCAAATGGTTTGAAATTGAGACATAGTATACGCAGCGAATAATTCCAATAAAAAGGGATATACTGTTCTATCTCAAACATTTTCTCAAAAAACATTACGTAGATACATCAAGGCGACCTTAGAAATTGTTTAAAATCATTATGAATCAAATACCTCAAAAGTCGATTCTAAAATTTTTTGGAATAGGAAACATGAAAAAATTTAAAAAATATCAGAATTTTACTAATGCACACTTAGCTATAGGGATTTTTTTGAAAGTCAAAATGTTGCTGCTCCCACCCCCCAATTCTGTTCCATTTAACAAAAAAAAACTATCTATGCAAAATTTTAGCGCAATCGGACAACTGCTATGCGACCCATTGAAATTGAAACATGGTATACGCAACGATTAATTCCATTAAAAAAGGGATGCACTGTTCTCTATTTCAATCCCTTTCTTGTTGCAATTTATGTAGATACAGATGTAGGCTAGCCAAGAAATTGTTTAAAATCATTCTGAATCATATATCTCAAAATTTAATTCTAAAAATTGCAGGGATAACATAAAAAAATTAAAAAAGTTTAGGTTTTTAATAATGCAAAAAACTTGCATAAGACAACCGAATTTATATTTAAAACCAAAATTTCTATAGAAAGAACAATAAAGAAATACAAATATTGAATATTATGTTTTTGTAGGGGAGGATTTAGTAGCAGTTGGGTATTTTTCCCGGTCCCCGGCAACGATTCTCAAATCAATATGAAAAAATCGATTTTTGTGAAGGAAGAAAAATCATTTTGGTGGAGAACGTACCTCTTCTGTTGATTTTAGCATAAATGTGCTATAGCGGTGACTAAACTGGAAAACCCGTTATTTTGTTTCTTACTCTTCTTCAGCATTTTCTGCTTCCAGCATAACTTGATATATATTTGCCTTAACCGCTGTTGGAAAGCTGTCATCAAATAAAGATGATTTAGGGAAGTAAGTACCTGTTTGTTCCTCTAATGAGTGGACTGTAATTTTTGCTTTGTACACCAGATGGCAATAGCGGTAATCTGATACTATGTAATCTAGTTTTGTACTCTTGGTGTGGAGCTTCACTTGGACCTCACTGGTCTTCTTGTACATTAATATTTCCTGCTGCAGGGCTTCTGCTCGCCTGAGTCTTATGGACACAAACTTGATTTAATGGAGTCTGGTCACACACTGATGCTCCTTTTGTATGCACTAAATAGACATTGCTCCCTCATGGAGTCTTATAATTCACAATGCTCCCTCATGGAGTCTTTTTAAATGCACAATACACTGCCAACCGAATAACATCCGGTTGGGCTCTAGTTCCTCTATGGAGCTTCCCTCCATAGAGGTACGATTTACACATAGTACCAAACAGTACCAGAGATGATTGGAAAACGTATCAGTTGATACATGAATAGAAAGTCATGATATGTTGCTTCAATTTGGACTGGGGAGATACCAGGCTCGAACGTACCCTCGCGCAAGAAAAATACATGTTCTTCTTAAAGTATTTTTCTCGATATGAGGTAACTGAAATTGATTTTGAAACAGGTACATCCACCTAGCATGACTTACAGCTCCTTGTACACGAAACAACACTCCTTTCTTCCCGTGCAAACGAGTGCGTTTTCAAGGGACAACGGTGCGTTTGGAACAGACTTGATTGTTTATCTTTTTATCTAACATTAACGAGAAAACGACTAATTTAATTTCCATTACTAGTGCTTACCTGCTCAAAAGTGATTAAAAAATAAAATAACTTAAAAAATATATACATCTGAAAAAAATACTTTCGGACGAAAATGTCAATATTTCAACGTCATTGCGGGTTGTTCGATTTAGCTAAAATTTTGCACATATCGTTATTTTCTTGATTGGAACAAGATAATGGGGGGGGGGGGGGGAGGTTCACTTTTAAAAAGTTGAAAAATAAGGGCCACCCTACTGTACTGTCACCGATACCAACCCAAGAAGGGTTTTCCGGGGATCTCTCGCTAGGTCTTCGTCTTGGCTGATTGAATAACATTTATGGGCGAAAAACTAGGTACCTTTAAGGTTTACCTTAACTATTTATCCGTTACTCCCTCACTGGTGCGGGCCGAAAAAGACGTTCTCCTCATGCTACTCCCTCACTGGTGCGGGCCGAAAAAGACGTTCTCCCCACGCTACTCCCTCACTGGTGTGGGATAAAAAGACGTTCTCAACACGCTACTCCTCCACTGTTGCGGACTGGAAAAGACGTTCTCCTCACGCTACTCCCTCACTGGTGCGGGCCAAAAGACGTTCTCAACACGCTACTCCTCCACTGTTGCGGACTGAAAAAGACGTTCTCCCCACGCTACTCCCTCACTGGTGTGGGCCGAAAATGACGTTCTCCCCACGCTACTCCCTCACTGGTGTGGGCCAAAAAGACGTTCTCCACACGCTACTCCTTCACTGTTGCGGACTGAAAAAGACGTTCTCCCCACGCTACTCCCTCACTGGTGCTGGCCGAAAATGACGTTCATCTCACACTACTCTCCCACTGATGCTGGCTGAAAATTACGTTCTCCCCACGCTCCTCCCTCACTGGTGCGTGCCGAAAAAGACGTTCTTCCCACGCTCCTCCCTCACTGGTGCGGACCAAAAAATGCGTCCCCTTACGCTAATCCCTCACATCCCGCTTACTTCCTGTTTACTTCCGGGTCAATTCCAGCTCATATCTTGTTCATAATCAAAGAGACAGGAAGACTCAATGAAAAGCAGACAGACAGAGGACCGGAGATGAGAACGCTACTTTGGGATCACATATTTGTTCACGATTGAGGTTTTCAGGCAAATAGATCACTGCTAAAGCTTATTACATGCCAAATGTGGTAAGAGTGAGACATGGCAGACAGGTATAATAGGCCTCTTGTCTATAGAAGGACAGAAACCAGGAGAAAGGACGGATAGGGTAAAGGAAAGAGAGAGAGATTGGTGGGAAAGGCAAGGCAAAGGGATAGGGAGAGAGAGAGAGGGAGGGAGAGAAATGGTATGGGTGAGGGAGAGAGAGATAGAGACTAAGGGATGGAGCCTGGGATATTGGTGAATTCCTACCGTTCCTTCCAACACCAACCCTCCTCATTATCCCGGTCCCGGAACCTTACTTCGGGATATCACTATCTTACTCATTTCTCGGCTCTATCCACTTCTTCAGGTTCAGGGACTCATCACGGGGGATCTTGTAACCAACTCATCAGCATTACAATACCTTCATTATCAACCATGATGTTCAATTGGCCATGTGCCATTGTCAATCTGCCAATCCAATAAGCAACCAGGATGAAACACTAAAAACTGATTATGTTTAGGTTTTGAATCAGAGCGGACTTTGAGAGGCCAGGCATGGCAGATAGTGTTTAATGTTTACCTCCCGGTGGAGTAATTACGGTGCTTAAAGAACTCGTTCAATCGTTTACCAAGGCTATATACCAGGTTTCGTAACGGAAAAACAAATATCCTGCTGACTATCGTGTTAACACACACACACACATTTATATATCTATATATAAACGGGGGTTATTTTCGGTGTCTACTAGGTAGTATCGATAAAAATTTGAACAAATTTTGCAAGAATTCCGTCATGAGTGCAACCTCAATAGCTACTTTCCTTCGCAGGAAAGTGCTAAAAGGAAAAGCCCATAAATTTGGAGGGGGAGCCCAGAAATACTTCTAGGCAAAACTATTCAATGATAGACTGAGAGCAAAAAAAAATCAGTAATAACTAGCATGGCACATTTCCGCTTGCTCACTGCCGAGGTGCGATTTGATCTAGTCACTGATTTCTGCCAACAATGTTGGGGAAGATAATTCATAGACAATCCAGTTGATCATTTCTTGCGCATTGAAGTTGATTTTGCATGAGTCATAGTCATGGCTAAGAGTAAGTGTTCTGGGCGGACGAAAGAAAACGATCTGTTCTAACGCCACTGGACATGCGCGAACGGCACCGGACACTTCTTTGTGGCACTTTTTTGCAACTTTTTTTGTTTTCAGTTTAGACATCGCTAAAGCATATTTATGCCAAAAATGAGTTTCTTCGGCCCACACTGCCAGTCTGGCCGGAATATATACATGTTCAGACGACGAGCTTTCGTTGTATGTGTGCGGACATCATGAACAGATTTCATCATGAACAGCCTAGAGACAAACGCTTTACAATATTCTCGGACAGCCAAGCCGCTATAAGGGCATTAGCTGCAAACAGAATAAAATCTAAGGTCGTACAGGAGTGTACGGATAGCCTGAATAATCTAGGCAGGAAAAACGGGGTCAAACTGGAGTGGGTACCAGGGCACTCTGGCATACCTGGGAATGAGAAGGCTGATGAATTGGCTAACATAGGAGCATCCATGACACCTCTCTAACCAGAGCCAATATGTGGAATTGCACCGGCTGTTGCCAGATTGAGCATCCGTAGGTGGGCTGAAGCTGAACACAAGAGGAAATGGAGCAGAAGTACTACCCAGAGACAGGCGAAGCAATTTATGGTCTTTGCGGATAAGAAGAGAACGGATTCACTGCTTAATCTATGTAGAAGCAAGGTGACACTACTGACGGCCCTACTTACAGGGCACTGCAAACTACGGAGACACCTCTACTCCATGGGACTCACCAATACAACATGGTGCAGATTGTGCTCTACTTACAGGGCACTGCAAACTACGGAGACACCTCTACTCCATGGGACTCTCCAATACAACATGGTGCAGATTGTGCTATACTTACAGGGCACTGCAAACTATAGAGACACCTCTACTCCATGGGACTCTCCAATACAACATGGTGCAGATTGTGCTTTACTTACAGGGCACTGCAAACTACAGAGACACCTCTACTCCATGGGACTCTCCAATACAACATGGTGCAGATTGTGCTCTACTTACAGGGCACTGCAAACTATAGAGACACCTCTACTCCATGGGACTCTCCAATACAACATGGTGCAGATTGTGCTCTACTTACAGGGCACTGCAAACTATGGAGACACCTCTACTCTATGGGACTCACCAATACAACATGGTGCAGATTGTGCTCTACTTACAGGGCACTGCAAACTACGGAGACACCTCTACTCCATGGGACTCTCCAATACAACATGGTGCAGATTGTGCTCTACTTACAGGGCACTGCAAACTACGGAGACACCTCTACTCCATGGGACTCTCCAATACAACATGGTGCAGATTGTGCTCTACTTACAGGGCACTGCAAACTATAGAGACACCTCTACTCCATGGGACTCTCCAATACAACATGGTGCAGATTGTGCTCTACTTACAGGGCACTGCAAACTACGGAGACACCTCTACTCCATGGGACTCACCAATACAACATGGTGCAGATTGTGCTCTACTTACAGGGCACTGCAAACTATGGAGAAACCTCTACTCCATGGGATTCTCCAATACAACATGGTGCAGATTGTGCTTTACTTACAGGGCACTGCAAACTACAGAGACACCTCTACTCCATGGGACTCTCCAATACAACATGGTGCAGATTGTGCTCTACTTACAGGGCACTGCAAACTATGGAGACACCTCTACTCCATGGGACTCTCCAATACAACATGGTGCAGATTGTGCTCTACTTACAGGGCACTGCAAACTACAGAGACACCTCTACTCCATGGGACTCTCCAATACAACATTGTGCAGATTGTGCTCTACTTACAGGGCACTGCAAACTACAGAGACACCTCTACTCCATGGGACTCTCCAATACAACATGGTGCAGATTGTGCTCTACTTACAGGGCACTGCAAACTACAGAGACACCTCTACTCCATGGGACTGTCTAATAGAACATGGTGCAGATTGTGCTCTACTTACAGGGCACTGCAAACTACAGAGACACCTCTACTCCATGGGACTCTCTAATAGAACATGGTGCAGATTGTGCTCTGAGGATGACGAGACTCCATACCATATTGTATGCAGATACACGACGCTGGCAGCCAAGAGGTATTTGCACTTCGGGACGGCGATAATTGATGATCCAAGGAGGACACCGGAGATGAACATCACAACGTTAAGGAAGTTCATCTCTGATACGCGTCTGGCATTGTAACAGAACGACACGTCGGGTGGCACAATAGGTCTTGTAGGCCTCGGTGCGGTTCCTCGGTTAGCCGGGCACCTTGTTTTCTTTTTTTTTTTTTTTTTTTTTTTTTTTTTTTTTTTTTTATTTATTTTATTTACAGGTATATTACAATCTACAATTTACATTGTATTGTGTAATGTGATGACAGAATTAGCCAGGTCTCGGGTACAGCAGGTTGTCAGCCGAATACCTTCTTAGGATTCATACTGATGACCTGGTCTACCTTTCACCATCGAACCATCCCTTGCCTCCAGCCGGGAGAGAGGTGATGAGACGTAGGCAATGATATCTTGAGGAGAGAAAATATCCATTTTCCGTTTTCTAAAATCTAATCTTCGTTGCTCAGGTCTAACTGACAGGCCTGCCTGAATCATGTGTAGCCTGCTTTAGGCATAAGGCCTTCGGTCATAGAGATATTAACCCTAGAATCCCAACACGATAAAGCTGTTACAAATCCTACAACGTGGGGTCATATAAGACCCCACCTAGTGTTTCGTAATTCTTTTACAAATTTGGTGTTTGGTTCCTAAAATTGTATTTTAAGATGAATATCTTTTATAATATATCAGTTTATAACCAATTAATCTTATTTATTTGTGAAATGGGGGACTGGGAAATCAAACATCAAAGTACCACAAATTTAGACATAAATTTATTCGAATATTTGTCCTCTGAATATTAACTTTAAATATGACGTTTTCTCATTTAATATTTTGTTTTTATGACTACTTGAATAAAAAAACTATAATATGTAAAATTTGTTTAAAAGGAAAACAAATATAGTGACTTGAATATATCGTCGCTACAAATGCAAAGTATCGAATATGAAAATCAACACTTTTGAGAGTGGAAAATCATTTATTCATAACTTTTTTTTGGTCAGTCAAATATTCGGCAGATTTGAACTTTTGATAGTGGAATACTTTCCCTTTCATAGAAAGAACTAAGATTCAAGAATTTACCGTACCTAAGTCCAGCAGAAATTAGTAAAGATTGACAATGAAAGATGCATTTTTTCACATTCGATACTTTGCATTTGTATCGACAATATGCACATTATAATGATTTGAAAAATATAAATATTGTTATTCATTTATATACTTTTCAGATATACTTTGCCTGTGTTCAGCACACAGACTCTTACTACACTTTGCAAGATGTGTTACAGCTTTCCTGTATTTTATATACGGCCATCCTCTTCTGACTCGTTACACTTTTTTCATTACGTTCACTGTCTTCACTTTACAAAGCGTCTCCAAACTCTCTGTTTTTATCTTCTACAATTTGCCTAAGAAAATCATTGCAAATTTCATCTTCAGTCCAAAATAATTTATCGCCAGAGATACTAAATTCGGTAAATACAAATGTTACATAAACCACAACGTGGGGTCACCCGTGATCCAAAGGCTTTATTTACGTTCACAGGGATAGGAATGAGAAAAGCCTGACTCTCCATTATGATCACCTTGTCAGGACAGGAAGGTACAGGATCGGACATGTTTAACAGCTGGAATGTGTAGGAAATAACAAATATTTTCAGAACTCAGGGGTCACGGGTGACCCCACGTTGTGATTCCAGGGTTAACTCAGGGGTCACGGGTGACCCCACGTTGTGATTCCAGGGATAAAGATCCAAAAGAGCAGAAAATTACATGCAATTGTATGATCGCTGGAGATAGCTCTCTGTATTTGATTTTCGCATGGGTTCACAGAACCCGCTTAGTTCTAGTGACACTCCGTGAGAAGGTCGTGACATGACGACGCTGAGAATGCAGTAACATTACTTCCAGATGACATCCACCACAATACCCTACCTCTCTACCTTCAATTAGCTTTGAAGCCAACCCGGGGGAGCTGATAGGCACCGCCCTTTGACGTGTCCTCTCTCCTAGCAGGAGTAGCATTGTCAAGGCATCTCTCCGTCAAGCTTCAAAGCTCTCCTAACCGCAGTATCGTCTGGTGTCTGGTTATATCTACAACTAGATACTATCTCTGCTTGTATATCTATATCTACTAACCGCAGTATCTTGTGGTATCTAGTTATATCTACAACTAGATACTATCTCTGCTTGTATATCTATATCTATTGTGCTTATATGCATTAGGTTGTTGCAAAAGTCGATTTTATTAAAACATAAATACAAGATTTATTTTGTAGTTAGTAAGTTGAAGACTAAGATGTTGTAACAGCTTTATTCAGGCCTCATATATTTTATTTTGGAGTTACATATGTTGCGGCATGTTACACACTAGGTTATTTAAATTTCGTTACAGAAACGTTTCGGCTATACGTCATTTTCAATCTGTATGATTGTGGATTATTTCTTATATCTAATACATAATCTTCAGGTATTGTTTTTATAGACCATTGAGTTTGTAGATAGTGGAGGGAGTGTTATCTATCTTCCAATGCTAAAATAGTGTAGGTCTGAAATCGGCCATGACAGTGTGACTATAGTACCAGTAGTGACACGCGAAAATTTGAATCTGAATACGATCGTAAACAAACAATGAATTTGAACGAATATATATATCATATTCTTATTGATTTATATTTATACATATATATATATATATATATATATATATATATATATATATATATATATATGTATATATATATATATATGTATATATATATATATATATATATATATATATATATATAAATGTCAATTTATACGAATACGATATATAAATTCTTATAATTTCATTGTTTGTTCAAAATTCACCTTTTCACGCGCTTTTTGTCACACTGGTATGGCCGATTTTAGGCTTCAACCTTTTTCGTTTAGACTCCCTCTCCTCCCTTCTAACTCAATGTTATAGACCATGCAATACAAAAAAAAGTCCGACTTGCAGGAACTGCCTCATCTTAGCGCGGTTCCGTTCTTATCCCTAGTCTAATTTGGAAAGATTAAAATAGAAACAGTTATTATTTTGTTGAGAGGAGATCGTTGACCGTTGATGATGAAACGTCGGCACAATAAAACCATTTTTACGATAAAATGTAGTTTTATTAAGTAGCAGTAACCGAACCCTGACAGTTATATTTTGGTTCCACCAGTCTTGAAAGGTAGGATTTACAATCTTACCTGGAAGGGTCGGCAACACTAGAAACGGTCCCGCTAGTTACAAGGTCTTGGAATCTTGGAACTCTATATTTCTAACAATAAATTGTTTTTGTTATTTTACTTAACGTGTTTTATTTTCGAATACATTATCCAACTATAAGCAATTAAAAAATTACAAGGAATCAAAACAGACAAAAAGAATAGTTCGAATAAGCGAAATCAATTACTTTAAAGCTTTAAGCTCTTATTTCTCCGATTGTCATCGCCTAATCAAAACTTTCATTAGAACCTTTTATGTAGAGCATTTAATAAGCTTTCTAATGGTATTCTTCCGTTTACCAAGATTTTTAACAGATTTCGAGATATTAATGAAAGTTCCCAAAATTTACATTATTTCTAGCAACAGAAAATTGGTCTCATTTTTCATATCCTGTTTTACACACAAAATTTTCCAACATAAGAAATTAAAAAAGTCCGTCACGCAGGAGCTGCATAACTAAGCACTTTCCTCAGAATTTGGGTAGTGTAGACTGCTTTCCAGAACAATTTGCTTAAAATATCCTACATAAATAAAATAAAAAACATTAATAGTTCTCTTTTAATTTCGTAATGAGTAACTGATAAATTATTAATTTGCTTCCAGAGTTATGTTTACACATGGTACCTACTACACTACGTAATAAATACAAAAATCCTCGTATTATCGTATTTTGATCTAACGCAGGAACCGGATACAGTCCCTCTAGCGCTCCTTGCGGCGCCTTTGTGAACCTATATCTGGCTGGCTTTTCTATTGAAATATATTTCAAAGTAAACCCCCCTTTCCGATTGACCGATTCAGCTCATTTTTACAACACTTCTTTCTCATGAGTTACCCACGACGTATACCGCGTTTCGTTACAATACAGCAGAAATTACGACCAGAATGAGTATATTAGTAATTTGTGTCCGGAGTAAACCCCCCCTCCTAATGAACCGATTTAGTTTATTTTTACAAAACATATTTACCTGTAGATTACCACTACGAATACCGAGTTTCGTCGAAATATACCAAAAATCACGGCTGGTAGTGGTGAATTGGTATTGTCGGTCCGGAGTAAACCCCCCCTCCTCATGAACCGATTTAGTTCATTTTTATATCTCACTTTTCTCTCTATATTACCACTACGAATACCAAGTTTTGTTGAAATATAACAAATATTACGGCTGAAATGGTCATATTAGTGTTTTGGGTTCGGGGTAAACCCCCCCTTCCGGTGGACCGATTTTGGTGGTTAACGAACTCGTTCAATCGTTTGCTAATTGAATGCTATATACCAAGTTTCGTGACGAAAAAACAAAAACTCTGGCCGCTATCGTGTTAACAGACACATATATATATATGCATATATATATATATATATATATATATAGATATATATAAATTTTAACGGGGGTCATTTTCGGTGTCTACTAGGTAGGATCGATAAAGATTTGAAGAAATTTTTCAAAAATTCCGTCATGAGTCCAACCTCAATAGCTACTTTCCTTCGGAGGAAAGTGCTAAAAATAAAAAGCAATAAAAAACGAAGGGAAAGAGACAAAAATTACAAAAAGAACGACAAAAACCCGTTTATAAGAATAAAACAAACGTATTTGAAGTTTTAAGCACTTATTTCTCCGATTGACATAACCTAATCAAAAATAATTTTAAAATCTTTTTTGTAGAGAATTTAGTAAGCTTTCAAATAGTTTCTATCCACTTACCACGATTTCCCAACCGTTTTCGAGATATTAATGAAAGTATACGAAGTTCCCAAAACTTTTCATGTCTGTTCATAAAATATTTTATTCTAACCCTTCCTTAACTCCAAACGTAACAGAACTTTCAACATATTAGTTTTAATGAAAGTAGAACAAGCAGATAATGTTTCAACTGAATCCCATAATTCTAAGTACCAAAATCAAAGACAAAAAGAACAGTTCGAATAAGCGAAATCAATTACTTTAAAGGTTTAAGGACTTATTTCTCCGATTGACATCGCCTAATCAAAACTTTCATTAGAACCATTTTTGTAGAGCATTTAGTAAGCTTTCTAATGGTAATCTTACGTTTCGCAAGATTCTCAACCTTTTTTGAAATATTAAGGAAAGTATGCAAAGTTACCAAAATGTTTTATGTCTGTTAATAAAATATTTTATTCTAACCCTTCCTTAACTCCAAACGTAACAAAAATTTCAACATATTAGTTTTAATGAAAGTAGAACATGCAGAAAATGTTTCAACTGAATCCCATGATTCTAAGTACCCAAACCAAAAACGGTATTCAAAAATTATTTTTCCAATTTTCTCAAAAACGGTTATAGCTATCGCCTTGAAAATGATTCCATTCGTTTTCCTAGCCCAATAAGCCTATAAAAAGAGTACTTACAAGCTTATGAACTCAAAAACGTAAGATTTTAACGTAACGTTAAGATTTTTTTTGCGCGAATTTCGCCCCAAATGTCATCTTCCAGTGGGCAGATTTTGCTGGTTAACGAACTTGACCTTTCAAATTGGACGACGGATTTTTGTACCATATTTCATTAAAATCGGACCATCAGGGAAGCCAGAAATGCGCGAACAGACAAATATATATATATATATATATATATATATATATATATATATATATTTTTAGATGGAACGGCATTTTCCTCCAGCGGGAACAAGTGAGGAGGAGTACCACCGCTGGAGAAAAATGCCGTTCCATCTAAAAATACTATCCCAGCGACGAAAAATAACATCAAACATATATATATATATATATATATATATATATATATATATATATATACAAATTTGAACTAGTCGGCACTTCCGGATTGTTTCATTGTATCAACCCTATAAGCGGGGTTACCGCGCTAAAAAGTCCGTCACGCAGGAGCTGCATAAATAAGCACTTTCCTCAGAATTTGGGTAGTGTAGACCGCTTTCCAGAACAATTTGCTTAAAATATCTTTCATAAATAAATAAAAACATGAATAGTTCTCTTTTAATTTTTTAATGAGTAACTGATCAATTATTAATTTGATCCAGAGTTATGTTTACACATGGCACCTACTACACTACGTAATAAATACAAAAAAGAAGAAACATGGTACAGTCCCTCTAGTGGTAGAAAGCGCTCCTTGCTGCGGCTTAGTGAACCTACGTCTGGCGGACTTTTCTATTGAAATATATTACTAAGTAAACCCCCCTTTCCGATTGACCGATTCAGCTCATTTTTACAACACTTCTTTCTCATGAGCTACCCACGACGTATACCGCGTTTCGTTACAATACAGCAGAAATTACGACCGGTATGAGTATATTAGTAATTTGGGTCCGGAGTAAACCCCCCTCCTAATGAACCGATTTAGTTTATTTTTACAACACATATTTACCTCTAGATTACCACTACAAATACCGAGTTTCATCAAAATATACCAAAAATCACAGCTGGTAGTGGCGAATTGGTATTGTGGGTCCGGAGTAAACCCCCCTCCTTATAAACCGATTTAGTTCATTTTTATATCTCACTTTTCTCTCTATATTACCACTACGAATACCAAGTTTCGTTGAAATATAACAAATATTACGGCTGACATGGTCAAATTAGTGTTTTGGGTTCGGGGTAAACCCCCCCCCCCCTTCCGTTGGACCGATTTTGGTGGTTAACGAACTCGTTCAATCGTTTGCTACTTGAATGCTATATACCAAGTTTCGTGACGAAAAAAAAAACTCTGGCCGCTATCTTGTTAACAGGCATATATATATATATATATATATATATATATATATATATATATATATATATATATATATATATATATATATATATATATATATAAATTTTAACGGGGGTCATTTTCGGTGTCTACTAGGTAGGATCGATAAAGATTTGAAGATATTTTTCACAGATTCCGTCATGAGTGCAACCTCAATAGCTAATTTCCTTCGGAGGAAAGTGCTAAAAAGAGATTTCCTCCTAATTCAGACCAAATTACATTAACTTTAACAAGCACATTCCTCGGTCGCCTCAGATAGTGTTTTGAGTGCCTTATTCTGGAATCGTTCCGGCCTCAGACCTTCCAGTGAATTTTTGCAAGAGTTTCTTTACCACGTGTGCGTCATGGTAAAAAACATGCATCTGAAGGAGAATTTCCAACGGGTAAGTTATTTTTTCACATTAACCAAACAAATGTAACCATAAAATGGAAAAAAAAAGAATTAGCATTTTTTGGATGGTTTGGTATTTACCGCTCTCGCAGTCGAAGTGTTAAATAGAAGATAACATAAATAAAATGTAAATAAATAGGTTAAAAAAAAAAAATGAGAAGTTGTATTGTTTCTTGTTTCTCGGTTTTCTCCTAAACGAAGCAAAAACAAGCAAATCTCAAAATTGTGTCTTTTTGTCTTAGTTTTTCGGTTCCATATACGCTCTTAAAGTTTCGCCATTTAAATTCGCCACACCCAGTGTATTTATAGTTTCTTTTTTAGACGGTTTATCTACAGATTAGCACCCTTTTATGCATATGATAGAGCCGAAGTATTTAAACTTTTTAGTAAGAATAGCTATCATACTAATTGGGAATCGAATCCTAAATCGCTTAGCTGTTTCTGACACTTAAGCTGTTATTGTTCAACAACACGACAAGGTACTAACTACTACAACAGCTGTTAGCAACAACTTTATCCAATACAAAGCCCCCAATAATAGCCGACCGGTTGGTGAATCGGTTGTACTTTGTGCTAATAACTGGTTCGATTACCAAGTCCCTAAGCCCCGTCAAAGTCCGCAAGCTTGGATTTACAACTTAGTATTCAAACAATAATTATTTCATTCAGTTACTAATTAGTGCGGACATTCAAACTCATGGAAATATCATTTCAATATAAAGTATGTTTTATCCTCGAGAGGTAGGCATCCAATACGTTTATAATCATGCATATATATATATATATATATATATATATATATATATATATATATATATATATATATACAGTAGAACTTGGATAATTCGAACCCCTAGGGACCGATAGAAAAGTTCGAATTATCCAAAATTCGAATTACAAAAGTTTTTGAAAATAAAGGGGTAAAAAATCGAATTTCATATTTTCACATTTTTTAATTAAAAAAAATACATACATTTTATTTAAACAATAACAAACATTTAAAAAATTTATGATTACCTACATAAGTAATAAATAATTTATCAAAAAAGTAAAAATAAAAGTCTATTGTTTTGAAAAAAGTCATTTTCATGGGCAAGATTTTTTTCTTTATTTTTCAGGTAAGTTGGTGAAGTGTGAAGAGGAATTCCAAAGTCCTTGGCAATTTCAGATTTTTTCTTTATGCCTTTTTGAGCTTCTTAAATAGGAGCTATTTTCTCTGACAACGTTAAAGTTTTATAACTTCTAGTCTTCGACATCTTAAATCACTCACTGAACTGCACTGTACACCAGAAATTCAGTTTATTTTTTTTTTTTTCAAATCAAATATCTCTTTTATTGATAATAGCGTTAAATAATGTATCATCAAAATTAACGCTGCTATTTAACTCATCAATTGATAAGTAATCGAAATAAATGTTTCTATACACTGGGTCGCTCCGGATGAGTGTCAACAAACAGATAACCTAGAGATAACCCGTTATTATTAACAGGAATTTAAGCAGTACAGGTTAAAATCCATTGTCGTAATAAATAGACGTTAAAATTTAAAACATTATCTTTCCAAGATGTCATTTGGAAACATCCATAATATTTGAAAGCATTACCATGAAGTGTTCTGACTGGGCATGGTGATGGGTGAGGATGCTGTGCAAGGGTTCGGGATATTATTACCTCGGATGGACAATCACCAGGTATAGCGTAAACTCTTTGAGGGACAAAATTACAGTTTATTTCTATTAATTCAATGTCTGCCATCATAGTTGAAATTAACCACAATTAAAAATGAATACTACGAAATAGGTACAGTACGGTAACAGCTGACCTGTCATCGTCCTAGCAACGCATACTACCTAGGCGTGCATAATCTCAAAACCAACTATAAATTTAAATACTTCATTTGAATTTCAAGAAATCTATCTTAGCGAGTATTTACATCGAAAAAGGAGTGTCCATGCAAAATTTTAAATTTTTCTGTCAAGTGGTTTGGGCTGGGCGATGATAGGTCGGTGAGTGAGTGAGTGGTATTTGAAAAATATATGGTAGATTTACAATATGTACAAATATTTACAATAAGTAAATTTGTTGCAACAATGGGAACACACTGGATGAGATGAGGGGAGACTTCCTATATTTTAAAAATAAAGAAGGATATGTCGAAAACAGTTAACAGTATTACATTGGTTGTTATATTATTCGACTCAGCGTTCGAAAATACCTTTCGAATTATATACCTCTCCATCCGTTGAGTAAAATATGACTTTTTTAAATAGAATACTTCTGTTCTTCAGGGGTTTCCTTACATAAAACCCAATTAGCTCTTAAAATAATTATTCTATGGAATTGGTAGTGGTCACATTCGACAGCGGATAAAAACCTACTTCAAAAATGATACCGAAATCAGAATGATTCAATGAGGAACTTCCTATTTGGGTTGTTATCAGCCAGGTAGATTTATACTGTTGATAAGGAATAATGCCAAGGTGTGACTAATTGATGAATGATATCCTGTCGGCCTGTGGTTGGGCGGAAAATGTGAAATAATGAATGTGGTTTTTTGTGGTGGGAGTATTTGTCTCACTTTCCTGACTTTACCTCCCATCGGGGTAAGGGTAAGGTAGTCCCCGAGGTCGTAGCTCCTAGCCTCAACACGCCGGGCCCAGTGCTACCCCCACGGGGGGGGGGGCTCTCTAGGCGGTGTTTTGTCAAGGGGGCTTTATCATTATCTATGGAGGATCAGCAGAGAATTTGTTATTTATAACATTAATTAATAAAATGTCCGACTCGCAGGAACTGCGTCAGCTTAGCGCGGTTACGTACATCTCGAAGAAATGGAATAGATTAGCATCACAAATCACAGGAAACTGACAGTAGCCAACTTACACAGAAGCGGATAATTCTTAATCTATGTAAGTCAATACAATTATGTACTGAAAACGTACTTACTCTTCGACTACTGCTGAGAAGGCTCTATTCTAAACAACCAAAAAATCGTTGTCATTTTAAGTATCTTGTTTTACTAGCAAATTCGTTTTACTGTTATAATCAACTGTAAATATGTGCTTCACTAACGATAACTTCAGTTGGAGGCTATGAGGAAGGTTATATAGATAGGAGAATTCAAAACAAACCTATGTATACGCCATCATGATATTGGCCACAGTCATCTTGATTACCACAGCCACTCCAAACTTATTACCAATACCTTTTATAGCTTCGTAGCTTCTTTGACTATAATACTAATTCTACTGATAAATTCAAATTAAAACAAAAAACAACCAATTAATAAGTGAGATCATAACAAAAAAACAAATACTTTTTCTGTTTTAAGTGCTTATATCTCTGATTAACGTTGCTCTATCGAATATTGCTTTAGAATATTTTTTTAGAAAATTTAGTAAGCATTGGAATGGTCACCTTCCACTTACCACGATTACCCAACCGTTATCGAGATATTTACGAAAAATGTATGAAGATCCGAAAACTTTTCATGTCTATTAATAAAATATTTTTTTCGCATACTTCCTTAACTCCAAATTTAATCAAAATTTAAAAATCTTAGTTAGGGTTAATTTCCAATATGTAGAAAATATTTCAATTGAATCCCGCCATTCTAAGTAGCCACAAAAAAATAATGACGTGCGAAAATATTGATTCCACTTTTCTCAAGAACGGTTACAGATATCGCCTTATAAATGGTTTCATTCGTTTTCTTGTGTTACGAAACCTATAAACCCAGTACCTGCAAGCATATAAACACAAAAACGTAAGCGTTACGATTTTTTTTGCGCGAATTTCGCCCCAAACACTATCTTCTAGTGGGAGGATTCTGCTGGTTAACGAACTTGACCTTTCAAATTAGACGACTGATTTTTGTGCCAAATTTCGTCAAAATCGGACCATTTTTGAGCTTGCTAGAGAGCGAACAGACAAGCATATATATAAATATATATATATATATATATATATATATATATATATATATATTTATGCCTGCTGCCTTTATTTGCAGCAGTTCTTGATACACATCTGGAGGACATTCTTATTAGTTTTCGGGGCACAAGAAGCCAAGTACAAGTTTTAACTATTTTATGTACAAAACTATACATAAATGATCCATGCAAAAAGAGCTTCAGTCCAATATCAGTAGTTTTGAGAAAATTAGACTGAAGCCCTTTCTATACGGAATAATAAAATTATGACCGGGGAGACCCGGTAGCCGTGAGGGTTAAGGCGTGAGCACTTAGCACTCGACCCAAGGGTCGTGGGTTCGATTACCACTAGGGGCGGTGGCTTTTCTTTAGAAAAAAGAAAAGGCATCACCCCTATCCTGCCTAGAAAAGAGTGGTAACCTATAGATAACCCGTCCAAAAATTCGTAGTTAATAATAAATGGACGTTAAAATTTAAATAAAAAATTATGACTATGTTTCTATGTATGCAACTATGTATTGGACTGAAGTCCTTTTAACATAGAAATGTGAAGTTACCTTTAGATACAAAGAATTTATGACTCATACTAACAAAAATATTATCGGAACTCATATTGGGAAAGAATGGACTGAAGTTCTTTTTGCATGGATCGATTCAAATAATGTCAGTGGTATTTAAAATTAAGATCAGTTTTTAAGTTCAAATATTTTTAAGACTTATACTGGTCAATATGATTTATACAAGGTCTCTGCAATTAAGACACACAATACACATTTTCTGAAAACTGTATAACATGGACTAGGTCTAGTTGTGCTCTCAACCCTCCATATATTATTATTTCTCAAGGGGTTTGTTTTGTCGGTACGTCATTACTTCCTTAAGGGGTAATACCACCTTGTGCGATCAAAACCAAAGTCATATTCTACAATTTATAAATAACGAATAAATCAATATTTTTTCAATTATTTATGACTTAACTTTAATATGAGATGTTAAAGTATCAAAAAAAAAAAAAAGTTTCAATTCTTCGACAGCAAAATGGCGGTGCTGTGTCTGACGAACGAAAATCGTCTTTTTTCACGGTCAATAGTGAGCAGGCGGCAATTTTTAATCTAGAACAAAAAAGTCCGTCACGCAGAAGCTGCATAACTAAGCACTTACCTCAGAATTTGGGTAGTGTAGATTGCTTTCCAGAACAATTTCCTTAAAATATCCTACATAAATTAAATAAAAACATGAATAGTTCTCTGTTAAATTTGTAATGAGTAACTGATCAATTATTAATTTGCTTCCAGAGTTATGTTTACACATGGTACCTATTACACTACGTAATAAATACAAAAAACCTCATATTATCGTATTTTGATCTAACGCAGGAACAGGATACAGTCACTCTAGTGGTAGAAAGCGGGCTTTTCTATTGAAATGTATTACAAATTAAACTCCCGCTTTCCGATTGACCGATTCAGCTCATTTTTACAACACTTCTTTCTCATGAATTACCCACGACGTATACCGCGTTTCGTTACAATAAAGCAGAAATTACGACCGGTATGAGTATATTAGGAATTTGGGTCCGGAGTAAACCCCCCCCCTTCTAATGAACCGATTTAGTTTATTTTTACAACACATATTTACCTGTAGATTACCACTACGAATACCAAGTTTCGTCGAAATATACCAAAAATCACGGCTGGTAGTGGCGAATTGGTATTGTGGGTCCGGAGTAAACCCCCCCTTCTAATGAACCGATTTAGTTCATTTTTATATCTCACTTTTCTCCCTATATTACCACTACAAATACCAAGTTTTGTTGAAATATAACAAATATTACGGCTGAAATGGTCAAATTAGTGTTTTGGGTTCGGGGTAGACCCCCCCTTCCGGTGGACCGACTTTGGTGGTTAACGAACTCATTCAATCGTTTGCTAATTTAATGCTATAAACCAAGTTTCGTGACGAAAAAACAAAAACTCTGGCCGCTATCGTGTTAACAGACACACACATATATATATATATATATATATATATATATATATATATATATATATATATATATATAAATTTTAACGGGGGTCATTTTCGGTGTCTACTAGGTAGGATCGATAAAGATTTGAAGAAATTTTTCAAAAATTCCGTCATGAGTCCAACCTCAATAGCTACTTTCCTTCGGAGGAAAGTGCTAAAAAAAAAATTAATATGCTGGAGGTTCTGAGTTAAAAACTGCGTAATAAAGAATTTATCTTCTAGTGTCGGTTCAAAAATTTTACGAATTTCAACCACAAAAATGTTCTTCATCTATAGATTGTGGAACGTGGATATTCTTTATCGACATTTTCGGATTACCTAAAATGTTGACGTCATAAGGAGGTTTCCTCCCTACGGAAAGAGGTGTTAATTTGTTGGATAATAATTAACATAAACTTCTGTCCACTTTGCACCGTTAAATAGTCCCATAGTGCGAATACAGCAAGGTTATTCAGTTGGTGAAAGAAAATTCTGGAAATGGGATATCTGTGAAAGGTAAAAAGATCCAGGATCTGCGGACCTTCGGGATAAGTGACGTCATAAGCTGTCAACAGCAGCCCCCTCCGGAATAAGACAGATTTTTATGGAAATCTCTCGCTTCATCTTTATTTCGCAGATCCTCCAATTATTCATCAAATTCTCTCCTATTTATTCACCTTTCCCATTTCTCAATCCGTAAAATACTACAATCAATAGTGGCTTATTAATATTACACGACAATTATAAGGTCAGTATAAAAAGTCGTGCGTGAGAAAATTTTAGATGATGTAAATAAAAACAATTCAACGTTTCGCACTAGTATTTCTAAAGTGCCACACCTCAAAAATCTGTGTTTTTCAGTTATGACTATGAAAGACATGGTAAATATCTCTTTATCAACCATTAAAACTGTATGTACCTAGCTTCAGAGCTGTACAACAGAAGCTTCAGAGGTTGTGCATCAGTGGGCAATCTGTGTTTTTCAGTTCTGACTATGAAAGACATGGTAAATATCTTTTTATCAAGCATCAAAACTGTATGTACCTAGCTTCAGAGCTGTACAACAGAAGCTTCAGAGGTTGTGCATCAGTGGGCAATCTGTGTTTTTCAGTTCTGACTATGAAAGACATGGTAAATATCTCTATATCAACCATCAAAACTGTATGTACCTAGCTTCAGAGCTTCTACACCATCAGAGCTTCTATTCCATCTACATAGGCAAGAGTGACACATTTTCAGGTGAGTCTTTTATTTATCTTTTTTTTTTTCAGGTGAGTATTAATTTGTGTTGTGTCACTTTAAAATACTAATACGATTTAACAACAAAAAACGTCTTATATTACTCAAGAGATATATAATACCTATTGTATTTTTTACTGCGCTTTATTATTAAACTTTTTGCTTATAACGAAAAAATTTAACAGATTCACACGAGATAGTACGTGGAGCTCAGTGTTTCTGTTCAGTTTATCGCTAGATTCTTATAAATCCTGCATGTAAACATGGGACTTCTTGGAGATAACAAATTTTTCATGCATACAATGCGTGGTACAAAATAAACTTTTATTTTTTACAGTGAGATTTATTTTTCACGGTTAGAAAACGGTCAACAAAAAGGTGTTTTGGAATCAGAACTAGTAGTAAAATGTAAAACCCATATTAGAGCAGTATTCTACAGGAAATCTACTATATATTCGTCAAATACCACTCACTCACTCACTCACTCACTCACTCACTATCATCGCCCAGCCCAAACCAGTTGACAGAAACATTTGAAATTGGGACTCAATTGGGATGTTAACCTGCGAGTGTCTACATCCCAATTGTAAAAATTGGTTTGGAATTTCAGTTTTAAAAAGTCCGTCACGCAGGAGCTGCATAACTAAGCACTTTCCTCAGAATTTGGGTAGTGTAGACTGATTTCCAGAACAATTTGCTTAAAATATCCTACATAAATAAAATAAAAACATGAATAGATCTCTTTTAATTTTGTAATGAGTAACTGATCAATTATTAATTTGCTTCCAGAGTTATGTTTACACATGGTACCTACTACACTACGTAATAAATACAAAAAACCTCATATTATCGTATTTTGTTCTAACGCAGGAACAGGATACAGTCACTCTAGTGGTAGAAAGCGCTCCTTGCGGCGGCTTTGTGAACCTACGTCTGGCAGGCTTTTCTATTGAAATATATTACAAAGTAAATCCCCCCTTTCCGATTGTCCGATTCAGCTCATTTTTACAACACTTCTTTCTCATGAGTTACCCACGACGTATACCGCGTTTCGTTACAATACAGCAGAAATTACGACCGGTATGAGTATATTAGTAATTTGGGTCCGGAGTAAACCCCCCCCCCCTCCTAATGAACCGATTTAGTTTACTTTTACAACACATATTTACCTGTAGATTACCACTACAAATACCGAGTTTCGTCGAAATATACCAAAAATAATGGCTGGTAGTGGCGAATTGGTATTGTGGGTCCGGAGTAACCCCCCCCCCCCCCTCCTAATGAACCGATTTATTTTATTTTTACAACACATATTTACCTGTGGATTACCACTACGAATACCGAGTTTCGTCGAAATATACCAAAACTCACGGCTGGTAGTGGCGAATTGGTATTGTGGGTCCAGAGTAAACCCCCCCCCCCTTCCTAATGAACCGATTTAGTTCATTTTTATATCTCACTTTTCTCTCTATATTACCACTATGAATGCCAAGTTTCGTTGAAATATAACAAATATTATGGCAGAGATGTTCAAATTAGTGTTTTGGGTTCGGGGTAAACCCCCCCCCCCCCTTCTGGTGGACTGACTTTGGTGGTCCACCAGAGAATTAACGATTGAACGAACTCTTTCAATCGTTTGCTAATTGAATGTTATATACCAAGTTTCGTGACGAAAAAACAAAAACTCTGGCCGCTAACGTGTTAACAGACATATATATATATATATATATATATATATATATATATATATGTAAATTTTAACGGGGGTCATTTTCGTTGTCTACTAGGTAGTATCGATAAAGATTTGAAGAAATTTTTCAAAATTCCGTCATGAGTCCAACCTCAATAACTACTTTCCTTCGGAGGAAAGTGCTAAAAGAGCATGCCCTCCTAGGCACAATGTGTTGCTAGGACGATGACAGAACAGCTGTTACCGAACTGTATGATACAGTCTGTATCTATATCATAGTATTATTATTAATTGCCGTTAATTTCAACTATGATGGCTGCCCTTGAATTACTAGAAATAAACTGTCCCTCATAGAGTTTACATTATTAGGGACAAAATCACCATTTTAATTGCGGTTCATTTCAACTTATCCCCCATAGAGTTTTCGCTATACCTGGTGATGTTCCATCCGAGGTAATAATATCCCGAACCCTTCCATAGCCTCCTCACCCATCAGCATCCCCAGTCAGAACACTTCTTGGTAATGCGCGCAAATATAATGTGTGTTTCAAAATGACATCTGAGAAACAATAATTATAGACAACGAATTTTAACCTGGTCTGGATAAACTACTGTTATTGGTAACCTATAGATAATAGGTTATCTCTAGGTTATCTGTTCCTTGACAGTGGCCCTTAGTGCCCACTGTCAAGGAACATTATACTTCGTGTACTTATCAATTGATGAATAAAATATAGTATGACGGGAACCGTGATATAATAAACTTAACAAAATTATATAGTAGCATTAATTTTTAAAATACATTATTTAACGCTATAAAATAACTATTTATCTGCCGTGGCGAAGTACAGGTATTCAGCTAGTAACCTATATAAGACGAACAAGTACTATAGAGACTGAACTATTTCATATTCTTGACACATAGAATTCTGATGACTGCTTTAATGTGGTGCAATGAGTTCTCTAAGATATTGCTCGGAATTCAAGACACACAATCCACTCCGGGGCTGTTTTATTCACAAAGCAAGCAGCTCATTTCCATCAGCCTCCGTAGCTAATTCTATTATTTCATTCGAAGAAAATGTGTAATGCTCTATTTTACTACAACTTAAATATGAATCTGCATTTTAAATTCTTCTTTCCATTTGCTTTCTGAAGATAGATGTCGAATTCAAATAGGAATAATATATCAAAGAAGTAAGAAATTTCTTTTGGAATATTTTAAAAAGAATTTTCCTTCTTATTGTTCAACAATTTATATATTCAGTAAATGTACAAATGAAGCGTGGACATGAATAATTAATTTTTTTTTGTGATATCAAATTCATTAATTATATATTCACGAGTTCATTCACTATTCCATTTACAAGTTATACGGTTTTAATTTACTTCAAAGTGTTCATCTGAAACGTGAATTTTTATAGTCGGCGCTTTCGGAGTGCGTCATGAGGTCAACGTTATAAGCGAAGTTTTTTCCTATGGAGGGAGGAAGGACACCAACCCCATAGAATTCTACATACAAGTTACACGGTTCGATTTATTTAAAAGTTTTTATATCATAACAAATAAAAAAAAATATTGCTTTTATTCAGCATCTTTTAGCGCTTTCTAGGCCCTTAGGATGCGTTTACATCTGACACTTCTCGCAGGAAATATATGTCAGGTGTCGGATAGATATTCTCTTGCAGGTTTACATACAGACGGAAATAGCTAGACATTTATATCATGGATTTGTATAAGACAGTTCTGGATTTGGTATAATTTGCGATAAATGTACAGCCTGTTTACGCATATACATTTATATCCTGTGTCGTACATAATCAGTGTTTACATCTGTTGGTATAGAAGTGTCGACAATACAGCTAGTAGCCAAGATATAACGAAAAAAATTAAATTCATCTTCTTTAAATTCATCCCTTTATTATCAGTGTTTACACTTGATGGTATAGAAGTGTCGGCAATACAGCTAGTAGCCAAGATATAACGAAAAAAATTAAATTCATCTTCATTGAATTCATCCCTTTATTATCAGTGTTTACACTTGATGGTATAGAAGTGACGACAATACAGTTAGTAGCCAAGATATAACGAAAAAACTTAAATTCATCTTCATTGAATTCATCCCTTTATTATCAGTGTTTACACTTGATGGTATAGAAGTGTCGACAATACAGCTAGTAGCCAAGATATAACGAAAAAAATTAAATTCATCTTCATTGAATTCTTCTCTTTATTATCAGTGTTTACACTTGATGGTATAGAAGTGTCGACAATGCAGCTAGTAGCCAAGATATAACGAAAAAAATTAAATTCATCTTCATTGAATTCTTCTCTTTATTATCAGTGTTTACACTTGATGGTATAGAAGTGTCGACAATACAGCTAGTAGCCAAGATATAACGAAAAAAATTAAATTCATCTTCATTGAATTCAACCCTTTATTATCAGTGTTTACTTCTGTTGGTATAGAAGTGTCGACAATACAGCTAGTAGCCAAGATATAACGAAAAAAATTAAATTCATCTTCATTGAATTCTTCTCTTTATTATCAGTGTTTACACTTGATGGTATAGAAGTGTCGACAATACAGCTAGTAGCCAAGATATAACGAAAAAAATTAAATTCATCTTCATTGAATTCTTCTCTTTATTATCAGTGTTTACACTTGATGGTATAGAAGTGTCGACAATACAGCTAGTAGCCAAGATATAACGAAAAAACTTAAATTCATCTTCATTGAATTCTTCTCTTTATTATCAGTGTTTACACTTGATGGTATAGAAGTGTCGACAATACAGCTAGTAGCCAAGATATAACGAAAAAAATTAAATTCATCTTCATTGAATTCTTCTCTTTATTATCAGTGTTTACACTTGATGGTATAGAAGTGTCGACAATGCAGCTAGTAGCCAAGATATAACGAAAAAAATTAAATTCATCTTCATTGAATTCTTCTCTTTATTATCAGTGTTTACACTTGATGGTATAGAAGTGTCGACAATACAGCTAGTAGCCAAGATATAACGAAAAAAATTAAATTCATCTTCATTGAATTCAACCCTTTATTATCAGTGTTTACTTCTGTTGGTATAGAAGTGTCGACAATACAGCTAGTAGCCAAGATATAACGAAAAAAATTAAATTCATCTTCATTGAATTCTTCTCTTTATTATCAGTGTTTACACTTGATGGTATAGAAGTGTCGACAATACAGCTAGTAGCCAAGATATAACGAAAAAAATTAAATTCATCTTCATTGAATTCTTCTCTTTATTATCAGTGTTTACACTTGATGGTATAGAAGTGTCGACAATACAGCTAGTAGCCAAGATATAACGAAAAAACTTAAATTCATCTTCATTGAATTCTTCTCTTTATTATCAGTGTTTACACTTGATGGTATAGAAGTGTCGACAATACAGCTAGTAGCCAAGATATAACGAAAAAAATTAAATTCATCTTCATTGAATTCAACCCTTTATTATCAGTGTTTACTTCTGTTGGTATAGAAGTGTCGACAATACAGCTAGTAGCCAAGATATAACGAAAAAAATTAAATTCATCTTCATTGAATTCTTCTCTTTATTATCAGTGTTTACACTTGATGGTATAGAAGTGTCGACAATACAGCTAGTAGCCAAGATATAACGAAAAAAATTAAATTCATCTTCATTGAATTCTTCTCTTTATTATCAGTGTTTACACTTGATGGTATAGAAGTGTCGACAATACAGCTAGTAGCCAAGATATAACGAAAAAACTTAAATTCATCTTCATTGAATTCTTCTCTTTATTATCAGTGTTTACACTTGATGGTATAGAAGTGTCGACAATACAGCTAGTAGCCAAGATATAACGAAAAAAAATTAAATTCATCTTCATTGAATTCTTCTCTTTATTATCAGTGTTTACACTTGATGGTATAGAAGTGTCGACAATACAGCTAGTAGCCAAGATATAACGAAAAAAATTAAATTCATCTTCATTGAATTCATTCCTTTATTATCAGTGTTTACACTTGATGCTATAGAAGTGTCGACAATACAGCTAGTAGCCAAGATATAACGAAAAAAATTAAATTCATCTTCATTGAATTCTTCTCTTTATTATCAGTGTTTACACTTGATGGTATAGAAGTGTCGACAATACAGCTAGTAGCCAAGATATAACGAAAAAATTAAATTCATCTTCATTGAATTCATCCCTTTATTATTAGTGTTTACACTTGATGGTATAGAAGTGTCGACAATACAGCTAGTAGCCAAGATATAACGAAAAAAATTAAATTCATCTTCATTGAATTCTTCTCTTTATTATCAGTGTTTACACTTGATGGTATAGAAGTGTCGACAATACAGTTAGTAGCCAAGATATAACGAAAAAACTTAAATTCATCTTCATTGAATTCATCCCTTTATTATCAGTGTTTACACTTGATGGTATAGAAGTGTCGACAATACAGCTAGTAGCCAAGATATAACGAAAAAAATTAAATTCATCTTCATTGAATTCTTCTCTTTATTATCAGTGTTTACACTTGATGGTATAGAAGTGTCGACAATACAGCTAGTAGCCAAGATATAACGAAAAAACTTAAATTCATCTTCATTGAATTCTTCTCTTTATTATCAGTGTTTACACTTGATGGTATAGAAGTGTCGACAATACAGCTAGTAGCCAAGATATAACGAAAAAACTTAAATTCATCTTCATTGAATTCTTCTCTTTATTATCAGTGTTTACTTCTGTTGGTATAGAAGTGTCGACAATACAGCTAGTAGCCAAGATATAACGAAAAAAATTAAATTCATCTTCATTGAATTCATCCCTTTATTATCAGTGTTTACACTTGATGGTATAGAAGTGTCGACAATACAGCTAGTAGCCAAGATATAACGAAAAAAATTAAATTCATCGTCATTGAATTCAACCCTTTATTATCAGTGTTTACTTCTGTTGGTATAGAAGTGTCGACAATACAGCTAGTAGCCAAGATATAACGAAAAAAATTAAATTCATCTTCATTGAATTCTTCTCTTTATTATCAGTGTTTACACTTGATGGTATAGAAGTGTCGACAATACAGCTAGTAGCCAAGATATAACGAAAAAACTTAAATTCATCTTCATTGAATTCATCCCTTTATTATCAGTGTTTACACTTGATGGTATAGAAGTGTCGACAATACAGCTAGTAGCCAAGATATAACGAAAAAAATTAAATTCATCTTCATTGAATTCTTCTCTTTATTATCAGTGTTTACACTTGATGGTATAGAAGTGTCGACAATACAGCTAGTAGCCAAGATATAACGAAAAAACTTAAATTCATCTTCATTGAATTCTTCTCTTTATTATCAGTGTTTACACTTGATGGTATAGAAGTGTCGACAATACAGCTAGTAGCCAAGATATAACGAAAAAAATTAAATTCATCTTCATTGAATTCTTCTCTTTATTATCAGTGTTTACACTTGATGGTATAGAAGTGTCGACAATACAGCTAGTAGCCAAGATATAACGAAAAAACTTAAATTCATCTTCATTGAATTCTTCTCTTTATTATCAGTGTTTACACTTGATGGTATAGAAGTGTCGACAATACAGCTAGTAGCCAAGATATAACGAAAAAAATTAAATTCATCTTCATTGAATTCTTCTCTTTATTATCAGTGTTTACACTTGATGGTATAGAAGTGTCGACAATACAGCTAGTAGCCAAGATATAACGAAAAAAATTAAATTCATCTTCATTGAATTCTTCTCTTTATTATCAGTGTTTACACTTGATGGTATAGAAGTGTCGACAATACAGCTAGTAGCCAAGATATAACGAAAAAAATTAAATTCATCTTCATTGAATTCTTCTCTTTATTATCAGTGTTTACACTTGATGGTATAGAAGTGTCAACAATACAGCTAGTAGCCAAGATATAACGAAAAAAATTAAATTCATCTTCTGATAATAAAGAGAAGAATTCAATGAAGATGAATTTAAGTTTTTTCGTTATATCTTGGCTACTAGCTGTATTGTCGACACTTCTATACCATCAAGTGTAAACACTGATAATAAAGAGAAGAATTCAATGAAGATGAATTTAATTTTTTTCGTTATATCTTGGCTACTAGCTGTATTGTCGACACTTCTATACCATCAAGTGTAAACACTGATAATAAAGGGATGAATTCAATGAAGATGAATTTAAGTTTTTTCGTTATATCTTGGCTACTAGCTGTATTGTCGACACTTCTATACCATCAAGTGTAAACACTGAAAATAAAGAGAAGAATTCAATGAAGATGAATTTAATTTTTTTCGTTATATCTTGGCTACTAGCTGTATTGTCGACACTTCTATACCAACAGAAGTAAACACTGATAATAAAGGGTTGAATTCAATGACGATGAATTTAATTTTTTTCGTTATATCTTGGCTACTAGCTGTATTGTCGACACTTCTATACCATCAAGTGTAAACACTGATAATAAAGGGATGAATTCAATGAAGATGAATTTAATTTTTTTCGTTATATCTTGGCTACTAGCTGTATTGTCGACACTTCTATACCAACAGAAGTAAACACTGATAATAAAGAGAAGAATTCAATGAAGATGAATTTAAGTTTTTTCGTTATATCTTGGCTACTAGCTGTATTGTCGACACTTCTATACCATCAAGTGTAAACACTGATAATAAAGAGAAGAATTCAATGAAGATGAATTTAATTTTTTTTGTTATATCTTGGCTACTAGCTGTATTGTCGACACTTCTATACCATCAAGTGTAAACACTGATAATAAAGAGAAGAATTCAATGAAGATGAATTTAATTTTTTTCGTTATATCTTGGCTACTAGCTGTATTGTCGACACTTCTATACCATCAAGTGTAAACACTGATAATAAAGGGATGAATTCAATGAAGATGAATTTAAGTTTTTTCGTTATATCTTGGCTACTAACTGTATTGTCGACACTTCTATACCATCAAGTGTAAACACTGATAATAAAGAGAAGAATTCAATGAAGATGAATTTAATTTTTTTCGTTATATCTTGGCTACTAGCTGTATTGTCGACACTTCTATACCATCAAGTGTAAACACTAATAATAAAGGGATGAATTCAATGAAGATGAATTTAATTTTTTCGTTATATCTTGGCTACTAGCTGTATTGTCGACACTTCTATACCATCAAGTGTAAACACTGATAATAAAGAGAAGAATTCAATGAAGATGAATTTAATTTTTTTCGTTATATCTTGGCTACTAGCTGTATTGTCGACACTTCTATAGCATCAAGTGTAAACACTGATAATAAAGGAATGAATTCAATGAAGATGAATTTAATTTTTTTCGTTATATCTTGGCTACTAGCTGTATTGTCGACACTTCTATACCATCAAGTGTAAACACTGATAATAAAGAGAAGAATTCAATGAAGATGAATTTAATTTTTTTCGTTATATCTTGGCTACTAGCTGTATTGTCGACACTTCTATACCATCAAGTGTAAACACTGATAATAAAGAGAAGAATTCAATGAAGATGAATTTAAGTTTTTTCGTTATATCTTGGCTACTAGCTGTATTGTCGACACTTCTATACCATCAAGTGTAAACACTGATAATAAAGAGAAGAATTCAATGAAGATGAATTTAATTTTTTTCGTTATATCTTGGCTACTAGCTGTATTGTCGACACTTCTATACCATCAAGTGTAAACACTGATAATAAAGAGAAGAATTCAATGAAGATGAATTTAATTTTTTTCGTTATATCTTGGCTACTAGCTGTATTGTCGACACTTCTATACCAACAGAAGTAAACACTGATAATAAAGGGTTGAATTCAATGAAGATGAATTTAATTTTTTTCGTTATATCTTGGCTACTAGCTGTATTGTCGACACTTCTATACCATCAAGTGTAAACACTGATAATAAAGAGAAGAATTCAATGAAGATGAATTTAATTTTTTTCGTTATATCTTGGCTACTAGCTGCATTGTCGACACTTCTATACCACCAAGTGTAAACACTGATAATAAAGAGAAGAATTCAATGAAGATGAATTTAATTTTTTTCGTTATATCTTGGCTACTAGCTGTATTGTCGACACTTCTATACCATCAAGTGTAAACACTGATAATAAAGAGAAGAATTCAATGAAGATGAATTTAAGTTTTTTCGTTATATCTTGGCTACTAGCTGTATTGTCGACACTTCTATACCATCAAGTGTAAACACTGATAATAAAGGGATGAATTCAATGAAGATGAATTTAAGTTTTTTCGTTATATCTTGGCTACTAACTGTATTGTCGACACTTCTATACCATCAAGTGTAAACACTGATAATAAAGAGAAGAATTCAATGAAGATGAATTTAATTTTTTTCGTTATATCTTGGCTACTAGCTGTATTGTCGACACTTCTATACCATCAAGTGTAAACACTGATAATAAAGGGATGAATTCAATGAAGATGAATTTAAGTTTTTTCGTTATATCTTGGCTACTAACTGTATTGTCGTCACTTCTATACCATCAAGTGTAAACACTGATAATAAAGGGATGAATTCAATGAAGATGAATTTAATTTTTTTCGTTATATCTTGGCTACTAGCTGTATTGCCGACACTTCTATACCATCAAGTGTAAACACTGATAATAAAGGGATGAATTTAAAGAAGATGAATTTAATTTTTTTTCGTTAAATCTTGGCTACTAGCTGTATTGTCGACACTTCTATACCAACAGATGTAAACACTGATTATGTACGACAGGAATTCTTCTCTTTATTATCAGTGTTTACACTTGATGGTATAGAAGTTTTTTTTTTTTTTTTTTCCTTTTCTTTTGGTGCATCTACTGCTGAGGTCATTAGCACCAATATATTTATATAGGAGAATAGGTATAGAAGTGTCGACAATACAGCTAGTAGCCAAGATATAACGAAAAAAATTAAATTCATCTTCATTGAATTCTTCTCTTTATTATCAGTGTTTACACTTGATGGTATAGAAGTGTCGACAATACAGCTAGTAGCCAAGATATAACGAAAAAAATTAAATTCATCTTCATTGAATTCTTCTCTTTATTATCAGTGTTTACACTTGATGGTATAGAAGTGTCAACAATACAGCTAGTAGCCAAGATATAACGAAAAAACTTAAATTCATCTTCATTGAATTCTTCTCTTTATTATCAGTGTTTACACTTGATGGTATAGAAGTGTCGACAATACAGCTAGTAGCCAAGATATAACGAAAAAAATTAAATTCATCTTCATTGAATTCATTCCTTTATTATCAGTGTTTACACTTGATGGTATAGAAGTGTCGACAATACAGCTAGTAGCCAAGATATAACGAAAAAAATTAAATTCATCTTCATTGAATTCTTCTCTTTATTATCAGTGTTTACACTTGATGGTATAGAAGTGTCAACAATACAGCTAGTAGCCAAGATATAACGAAAAAAATTAAATTCATCTTCATTGAATTCTTCTCTTTATTATCAGTGTTTACACTTGATGGTATAGAAGTGTCGACAATACAGCTAGTATCCAAGATATAACGAAAAAAATTAAATTCATCTTCATTGAATTCATCCCTTTATTATCAGTGTTTACACTTGATGGTATAGAAGTGTCGACAATACAGCTAGTAGCCAAGATATAACGAAAAAAATTAAATTCTTCTTCATTGAATTCAACCCTTTATTATCAGTGTTTACTTCTGTTGGTATAGAAGTGTCGACAATACAGCTAGTAGCCAAGATATAACGAAAAAAATTAAATTCATCTTCATTGAATTCATCCCTTTATTTTCAGTGTTTACACTTGATGGTATAGAAGTGTCGACAATACAGCTAGTAGCCAAGATATAACGAAAAAACTTAAATTCATCTTCATTGAAGTCATCGCTTTATTATCAGTGTTTACACTTGATGGTATAGAAGTGTCGACAATACAGCTAGTAGCCAAGATATAACGAAAAAACTTAAATTCATCTTCATTGAATTCTTCTCTTTATTATCAGTGTTTACACTTGATGGTATAGAAGTGTCGACAATACAGTTAGTAGCCAAGATATAACGAAAAATAGTCCGTCTCGCAGGAACTGCATCATCTTAGCGCGGTTCCGTTCATATCCCTAGTCTAATTTTGAAAGATTAAAATAGAAGCAGTTATTATTTTGGTTCTACCAGTCTTTTTTTTTAATTAATTATTATAATGGCGTGTCAACCCTTAAGGTCACTAATGCCATTCCTGTGAGTAGTAAAGTCTTGAGAGGTCATGATTTACAATCTTACCTGGAAGGGTCGGCTACACTAGAAACGGACCCGCTAGTGGCAAGGTCTATGAATCTTGGAAATCTATATTTCTAACAATAAATTGTTTTTGTTATTTTACTTAACCAGTTTTATTGTCAAATACATTATACATAAAATATTAAACGTAACAAAAATTTCAACATATTAGTTTTAATGAAAGTAGAACATGCAGAAAATGTTTCAACTGAATCCCATGATTCTAAGTACCCAAACCAAAAACGGTATTCAAAAACTATTTTTTTAAGCACTCATTTCTCCGATGAATCGATAATTGCTTCAGAATTATTAGCATTTAGTAAGCTTTCGAATGGTAAGGATCCGCTTATGAAGATTTCAAACCGTTTTCGAGATATAAGGAAAATAATTTAAAAAAATAAAAAAATAAAATTAAGGAAAATATACAAAGTACCCAAAACTTTTTAAGGGTGTCCAGAGAGCGATCAAACACACACACACACACACACACACACACACACACACACACACACACACACACACACACACACACACACACACACACACACACACACACACACACACACACACACACACATATATATATATATATATATATATATACCAATTTGAAACACCGTTATTTTCGGTCTCTCAGGGGTTCTTAAACGCAAACTTTTTTGTCGGGACTTCTGGATTGCGTCATGAGGCCTCCATTTGGAGGGCGGGGTCCTCCATATGGAGAGAGGGAGGAACCGCGCTAAAATTATCTCTTTACGTCTAACTTGCCTGGAATTTAAGGTGCTTAGCCTGATTGCCACAGAACTGAACAAGGTTTGGCTATTAAAACAATCAAACCTTACTCAATTCCTTCTCCCCAACCGGAGACCTGAATGTCAGGTCCGCCTTGAGAGCCACCAATCAGTTGCCCGTATTCTGCCACGAGGAGGCGCACACAGTGCCCAAGTTCACTTAGAATACATAAAAACAAATACGTATGGATATTCTTAATTAGTTAAATTATGTACACATATATACAATATTATTTATTTATTTATTTTTTTTATTTTTTTTTTTATTTTTTTTTTTTTTAACCGCGCATTTACATCTAGGTCATTAGTTCCGACATCCAGGGTGCAGCGAGGAATTTTCCCAGCGAGCCAATCTAGTGGATACAGAAGGATCAAGAACAAGTTCTCAAAATTGAGTAGATACCACTCCCTAATAAAGCCTATATAGAATAATATGCCAAATAAAGCCAATCTAGTGGATACAGAAGGATCAAGAACAAGTTCTCAAAATTGAGTAGATACCACTCCCTAATAACGCCTATATAGAATAATATGCCTAATAAAGCCAATCTAGTGAATACAGAAGGATCAAGAACAAGT
Source organism: Gonocerus acuteangulatus (assembly GCA_946811695.1). Lineage (NCBI taxonomy): Eukaryota > Metazoa > Arthropoda > Insecta > Hemiptera > Coreidae > Gonocerus > Gonocerus acuteangulatus. Next base: position 8,765,098 of record OX328127.1, on the reverse strand, counting down.
TCTCAAAATTGAGTAGATACCACTCCCTAACAAAGCCTATATAGAATAATATGCCAAATAAAGCCAATCTAGTGGATACAGAAGGATCAAGAACAAGTTCCCAAAATTGAGTAGATACCACTGCCTAATGAAGCCTATATAGAAGAATATGCCTAATAAAGTCAATAGAGTAAATACAAATTGAACAAGAGCAAGTCTTGAGGAAATCTTTTTTTCTTCTATTTAAATACTTTTATCAATATTTAGTCAATAAACCTGTGTTTTTTAATCGCTAATTTATGAATCGGTTCATAACTAAACAGTCGTTATAATTGGTTAGTATATATCCAGTGTTTAAAAATATTGATTGCTTATTGATGAATCGGTTTACAACCAAATAGTCTTTATGAATATTTAATAAATATCTAATACGGAATCACCTGCAACTTTTGATCGCTAATTTATGGATTGTCTCATAACTAAATAGTCGTTAATAATAGTCGTACAAAGAAAACTGTTGATTGCTAATTTATGTATATGTTGACAACTAATTAATCTTTATCAATATTTACAATATAATTTATGTTATGTTATGTCTGAATCTAGGTCAGTTTAAGAAATTTTAGTGAACGAAATCTTAAAGTTGCTCTACCTACTCTTGCAAGGCTTTGTATTTGTGTCGGCAGATACCTGGGTTATATTACCCTACAAGGGTTACTTCTCTTGAGGATTAACTCCTAGCAGGTAAATTTCTAGTAAACCCTCTGTTTGTTTGGGACTGAACCGACTGTCTATTCGTTCATAGTATCTAACCGTTGTAAAGTTTATTTTCTACATTTAGGAATTAATATACATATGTAGACTAAATCATAGCAATTGTCTACCTTCGCTGTCGGTGATCTTAACAATGTAGACTCGCTAATGTTACCTGACCTTAGATAAATCGTAATTACAATTTGCTGCGACAACACGACATTTTATCAGAATTCCCTGTCTAATAAAGCCTATGAAGAATAATATGTCTAATAAAGCCTATCTAGTTGATAAAGAAGGACTAAGAACAAGTCTTCAAGATTAAGTAGTATCTCCTGCCTTATAAAGCCTATATAGAATAATACGGCTAATAAAGCCGTATAAAGATTCATATAATTACTCAACAATAGATTCTAATTTAAAAACAGCTATTTTCGATATCTACCTGTTCTAAAACGTTAAATCATTTATTAGGCACTTCGGATTACGTCATTGGGTCGACGTCAGAAGCGTGTTTCCTATCTGTGAAGTGAAGCAGGAAACAAGCTAAAAACAGCAACCAATTAAAATGTGAGGTAAATAGAGGAAAAACGCCGTTCGTGGTGGTAGACAATCTTACAAGGCATTTCGCTCAGAAATACCCGAAATATTGTTTCTAAGTTTACGTATCCTATTTTATTGCCAAATAGATTTATATTCTATAATCAATAAAAAAAAAAAAAAAAAAACTACTAGCAATAAAGAACTAAGGGTAATACATGAAAATAGGGAATACCAAGAACAATTCTAAAATACGAAATCAAAACCAGTACTGTAATCTAGATATTCATACGGCATCTTCGAATTCTAACAAACAAAATAATGCTTTTAATTATACATATCCTATTTAATGAAAAATACATTAGACTACTATAAGCAAGTACAAAAATAACGAGCAGTGAAAAAAAAACTTCGGGAAACACATAAATAGATCCGTTTAAATAAAGGAAACTAACTAAGTTTTAAGCACTTATTTCTCCTAATGTGACGACCCCATCAAACATTTCTGTAAAACATTTTTTGTAGAGAATTTAGTAAGCTTTCGAACTGTTACATTTCAATTGCCACGATCTCCTAACCCTTTTCGAGATATTAAGGAAAAAATACGAAGGGGGCCTAATAGATATTCATAAGGGATCTGAGAACCCCAAGATACCGCAAAAATAAAATATTCTAATTATACGTATCCTGTTTTATTGGCAAATACATTTGACTACTATAAGCAATTGCAAACAATAGGGAATATGCCAAAGAACTCGGATTAGGAGCCTCGACAGTTTCAAGACATTTGAAGGAAATCGGCAAATCCAAAACTGACATTTCATACGGTACAGCCTGATATATTTCTAACAATGAATTGTTTTTCTTATTTTAATTAATCTATTTTATTGTCAAATACATTATCCAACTATAAGCAATGTAAAAATAGGAATAAAAACAGACAAAAAGAATTGTTCGAATAAACGAAATCAATTACTTCAAATTTTAAGCACTTATTTCTCCGATTGACATCGCTTATTCAAAACTTTCTTTAGAACCTTTCTTGTAGACCATTTAGTAAGCTTTCGAATGGTAACCTTTCGCTTCCCAAGATTTTCAACCGTTTTCGAGATATTAAGAAATTATACGAAGTTCCCAAAACTTTTCATTATTTCTGACAACAGAAAATAGGTCTCATTTTACCTATCCTGTTTTACACACACATACATTTTCCTTACAAATACAACATAAGAAATTAAAAAAATAAAAAGCAATAAAAAACCAAGGGAAAGAGACAAAAATTACAAAAAGAACGACAAAAACCCGTTCATAAGAACAAAACAGACGTATTTGAAGTTTTAAGCACTTATTTCTCCGATTGACATAACCTAATCAAAAATAGTTTTAGAATCATTTTTGTAGAGAATTTATTAAGCTTTCAAATAGTTTCTATCCACTTACCACGATTTCCCAACCGTGTTCAAGATATTAATGAAAGTATACGAAGTTCCCAAAACTTTTCATGTCTGTTCATTAAATATTTTATTCTAACCCTTCCTTAACTCCAAACGTAACATAACTTTCAACATATTAGTTTTAATGAAAGTAGAACATGCAGATAATGTTTCAACTGAATCCCGTGATTCTAAGTACCCAAACCAAAAACGGTATTCAAAAACTATTTTTCCAATTTTCTCGAAAACGGTTAAAGCTATCGCCTTGAAAATGGTTTCATTCGTTTTCCTTGCCCAAGAAGCCTATAAAAAGAGTACTTACAAGCTTATGAACTCAAAAACGTAAGCGTTACGATTTTTTTTGCGCGAATTTCGCCCCAAACGCCATCTTCCAGTGGGCGGATTTTGCTGGTTAACGAACTTGACCTTTCAAATTGGACGACAGATTTTTGTACCAAATTTCATCAAAATCGGACCATTCGTCTTCTATTTAGAGAGCGAACAGACAAATATATATATATATATATATATATATATAAATATATACATATATATATATATACAAATTTGAACCACCGTTATTTTTGGTTTCTAGGGGTTCTGAAACGCAAAATTTTCTAGTCGGCACTTCCGGATTGTTTCATTGTATCAACCTTATAAGCGGGGTTCCTCCCTATGGGGGAGGGAGGAACCGCGCTAAAACTTAAATTCATCTTCATTGAATTCATCCCTTTATTATCAGTGTTTACACTTGATGGTATAGAAGTGTCGACAATACAGCTAATAGCCAAGATATAACGAAAAAACTTAAATTCATCTTCATTGAATTCTTCTCTTTATTATCAGTGTTTACACTTGATGGTATAGAAGTGTCGACAATACAGCTAGTAGCCAAGATATAACGAAAAAACTAAAATTCATCTTCATTGAATTCATTCCTTTATTATCAGTGTTTACACTTGATGGTATAGAAGTGTCGACAATACAGCTAGTAGCCAAGATATAACGAAAAAAATTAAATTCATCTTCATTGAATTCTTCTCTTTATTATCAGTGTTTACACTTGATGGTATAGAAGTGTCGACAATACAGCTAGTAGCCAAGATATAACGAAAAAAATTAAATTCATCTTCATTGAATTCTTCTCTTTATTATCAGTGTTTACACTTGATGGTATAGATGTGTCGACAATACAGCTAGTAGCCAAGATATAACGAAAAAAATTAAATTCATCTTCATTGAATTCATCGCTTTATTATCAGTGTTTACACTTGATGGTATAGAAGTATCGACAATACAGCTAGTAGCCAAGATATAACGAAAAAACTTAAATTCATCTTCATTGAATTCATCCCTTTATTATCAGTGTTTACACTTGATGGTATAGAAGTGTCGACAATACAGCTAGTAGCCAAGATATAACGAAAAAAATTAAATTCATCTTCATTGAATTCTTCTCTTTATTATCAGTGTTTACACTTGATGGTATAGAAGTGTCGACAATACAGCTAGTAGCCAAGATAAAACGAAAAAACTTAAATTCATCTTCATTGAATTCTTCTCTTTATTATCAGTGTTTACACTTGATGGTATAGAAGTGTCGACAATACAGCTAGTAGCCAAGATATAACGAAAAAATTTAAATTCATCTTCATTGAATTCTTCTCTTTATTATCAGTGTTTACACTTGATGGTATAGAAGTGTCGACAATACAGCTAGTAGCCAAGATATAACGAAAAAAATTAAATTCATCTTCATTGAATTCATTCCTTTATTATCAGTGTTTACACTTGATGGTATAGAAGCGTCGACAATACAGCTAGTAGCCAAGATATAACGAAAAAAATTAAATTCATCTTCATTGAATTCTTCTCTTTATTATCAGTGTTTACACTTGATGGTATAGAAGTGTCAACAATACAGCTAGTAGCCAAGATATAACGAAAAAAATTAAATTCATCTTCATTGAATTCTTCTCTTTATTATCAGTGTTTACACTTGATGGTATAGAAGTGTCGACAATACAGCTAGTAGCCAAGATATAACGAAAAAAATTAAATTCATCTTCATTGAATTCATCCCTTTATTATCAGTGTTTACACTTGATGGTATAGAAGTGTCGACAATACAGCTAGTAGCCAAGATATAACGAAAAAAATTAAATTCTTCTTCATTGAATTCAACCCTTTATTATCAGTGTTTACTTCTGTTGGTATAGAAGTGTCGACAATACAGCTAGTAGCCAAGATATAACGAAAAAAATTAAATTCTTCTTCATTGAATTCAACCCTTTATTATCAGTGTTTACTTCTGTTGGTATAGAAGTGTCGACAATACAGCTAGTAGCCAAGATATAACGAAAAAACTTAAATTCATCTTCATTGAATTCATCGCTTTATTATCAGTGTTTACACTTGATGGTATAGAAGTATCGACAATACAGCTAGTAGCCAAGATATAACGAAAAAAATTAAATTCATCTTCATTGAATTCATCCCTTTATTATCAGTGTTTACACTTGATGGTATAGAAGTGTCGACAATACAGCTAGTAGCCAAGATATAACGAAAAAACTTAAATTCATCTTCATTGAAGTCATCGCTTTATTATCAGTGTTTACACTTGATGGTATAGAAGTGTCGACAATACAGCTAGTAGCCAAGATATAACGAAAAAACTTAAATTCATCTTCATTGAATTCTTCTCTTTATTATCAGTGTTTACACTTGATGGTATAGAAGTGTCGACAATACAGTTAGTAGCCAAGATATAACGAAAAAACTTAAATTCATCTTCATTGAATTCATCTCTTTATTATCAGTGTTTACACTTGATGGTATAGAAGTGTCGACAATACAGCTAGTAGCCAAGATATAACGAAAAAACTTAAATTCATCTTCATTGAATTCTTCTCTTTATTATCAGTGTTTACACTTGATGGTATAGAAGTGTCGACAATACAGGTAGTAGCCAAGATATAACGAAAAAACTTAAATTCATCTTCATTGAATTCATCCCTTTATTATCAGTGTTTACACTTGATGGTATAGAAGTGTCGACAATACAGCTAGTAGCCAAGATATAACGAAAAAACTTAAATTCATCTTCATTGAATTCTTCTCTTTATTATCAGTGTTTACACTTGATGGTATAGAAGTGTCGACAATACAGCTAGTAGCCAAGATATAACGAAAAAACTTAAATTCATCTTCATTGAATTCTTCTCTTTATTATCAGTGTTTACACTTGATGGTATAGAAGTGTCGACAATACAGCTAGTAGCCAAGATATAACGAAAAAAATTAAATTCATCTTCATTGAATTCATCCCTTTATTATCAGTGTTTACACTTGATGGTATAGAAGTGTCGACAATACAGCTAGTAGCCAAGATATAACGAAAAAACTTAAATTCATCTTCATTGAATTCATCCCTTTATTATCAGTGTTTACACTTGATGGTATAGAAGTGTCGACAATACAGCTAGTAGCCAAGATATAACGAAAAAACTTAAATTCATCTTCATTGAATTCTTCTCTTTATTATCAGTGTTTACACTTGATGGTATAGAAGTGTCGACAATACAGCTAGTAGCCAAGATAAAACGAAAAAACTTAAATTCATCTTCATTGAATTCTTCTCTTTATTATCAGTGTTTACACTTGATGGTATAGAAGTGTCGACAATACAGCTAGTAGCCAAGATATAACGAAAAAACTTAAATTCATCTTCATTGAATTCTTCTCTTTATTATCAGTGTTTACACTTGATGGTATAGAAGTGTCGACAATACAGCTAGTAGCCAAGATATAACGAAAAAAATTAAATTCATCTTCATTGAATTCTTCTCTTTATTATCAGTGTTTACACTTGATGGTATAGAAGTGTCAACAATACAGCTAGTAGCCAAGATATAACGAAAAAAATTAAATTCATCTTCATTGAATTCTTCTCTTTATTATCAGTGTTTACACTTGATGGTATAGAAGTGTCGACAATACAGCTAGTAGCCAAGATATAACGAAAAAAATTAAATTCTTCTTCATTGAATTCATCCCTTTATTATCAGTGTTTACTTCTGTTGGTATAGAAGTGTCGACAATACAGCTAGTAGCCAAGATATAACGAAAAAACTTAAATTCATCTTCATTGAATTCATCGCTTTATTATCAGTGTTTACACTTGATGGTATAGAAGTATCGACAATACAGCTAGTAGCCAAGATATAACGAAAAAAATTAAATTCATCTTCATTGAATTCATCCCTTTATTATCAGTGTTTACACTTGATGGTATAGAAGTGTCGACAATACAGCTAGTAGCCAAGATATAACGAAAAAACTTAAATTCATCTTCATTGAAGTCATCGCTTTATTATCAGTGTTTACACTTGATGGTATAGAAGTGTCGACAATACAGCTAGTAGCCAAGATATAACGAAAAAACTTAAATTCATCTTCATTGAATTCTTCTCTTTATTATCAGTGTTTACACTTGATGGTATAGAAGTGTCGACAATACAGTTAGTAGCCAAGATATAACGAAAAAACTTAAATTCATCTTCATTGAATTCATCCCTTTATTATCAGTGTTTACACTTGATGGTATAGAAGTGTCGACAATACAGCTAGTAGCCAAGATATAACGAAAAAACTTAAATTCATCTTCATTGAATTCTTCTCTTTATTATCAGTGTTTACACTTGATGGTATAGAAGTGTCGACAATACAGTTAGTAGCCAAGATATAACGAAAAAACTTAAATTCATCTTCATTGAATTCATCCCTTTATTATCAGTGTTTACACTTGATGGTATAGAAGTGTCGACAATACAGCTAGTAGCCAAGATATAACGAAAAAACTTAAATTCATCTTCATTGAATTCTTCTCTTTATTATCAGTGTTTACACTTGATGGTATAGAAGTGTCGACAATACAGCTAGTAGCCAAGATATAACGAAAAAACTTAAATTCATCTTCATTGAATTCTTCTCTTTATTATCAGTGTTTACACTTGATGGTATAGAAGTGTCGACAATACAGCTAGTAGCCAAGATATAACGAAAAAACTTAAATTCATCTTCATTGAATTCATCCCTTTATTATCAGTGTTTACACTTGATGGTATAGAAGTGTCGAAACTCCTGATAGAAATATATATCTCAGACAGAAATTGTTTGGAGTTTACTTTAGTTACAATTTTTGTTTTTTTAGCCTTTATTGATAATCAAAACAATATGATATACATATTTCCAGTAATTTTGCTGGCTTTGGAACATTAACATTCTGAGGCATGATGTGGGGATATGTACAATTATAAAACCCACTAGAACAATAAATTTTGAGCATTAAAACAAATTGTCCCTAGGCCACCTCCGCACAGTGGTCAAAAACCGCCCAAATGGGCTCAAAACTCAATAACATGTGATATTGTTGATTTAGAAAACTGAAATTAAATATTTCAAGTAGGACACGATTTTTCACTTGGATCACTTCAGACATTTGTTGGAGTCAACACTGACTTGAGTACTGCAAAAAAAATCCATCTTCGATTTGCTTCGAATGTTTACATAGAGAAAACGCGCGTCTGTCTTACCGAGTTCGTTCACGTCTAGCACCGAAATAGGCAAACTTATGCAGCCAATTTCGGTCTGGGCTCTTTCTAAACATGTCCACTGAAAATGTAAGCCCAAAATTAGGAAGACGCAAAAAGTATAAGACAAAACGAAATTTGATACGTGTATTTTTTTACTTTTTAAGTATCCCCGTCCACGTCGACGATTCTAAAAATAAAAAAAATATTTTTTTTGCCCTTTGAACATCCTATTAAAACAAGAAAAAATGCATCAATCTTATTGGTCTGAACAATTAGAGTTGCAGGAACGATTTTGGTACATGAGGATTTGGGAATTTTCTTCGTTTCTTGTACTTCCATGATTAACCACCGTCCTGCAATCAACGGTGGGGGCCTGAAACTCAAGAAATGACACTCTCAGGAGGTCTTTAACATATATTTAAGACCAAAATGTTCGGAGAAAATACTTCAAAAAATCAAGTTTTGAGCGCTTTTTGAATATTTTTGACCACTGTGCGCCGCTTCAGTGAGGATTTTGCGGAATTTAGAAGGAGGATAGAGAGTTTATCAAAGGATTCGGATGGCCAAAGAGATTGGAATGGAACTTCTGATAGACTGATTTGGCCAGGGATTGGATAAAGGGGATATTGAAGTCATTATGCAGGGTTAGGTTCGAGACGTAGTAAGGAGCATTGGATATTCTTCCATGGATTTTGGATTGTATTGTTTGTATTCTGTAGGAATTGGAAGGTTTAGTAGAACTCCACAGTTCTAGTCCATAAGTCCATATTGGTCGGAGTATGGTATTGTACATAAGTCTTTTGTTAGTCAACGAAAGTTTCGGGCCTTTTTCCAGTAAGCGTGATAAAAGTCTAAAACGTCTGTTTAGTTCTTGTCTTTTCTGGCTTCCAAGTTAAACGTTTGTCGGTAAATTTTCTGCCTGAGATAAATATCCTGCAATAACTATCAGATGTAAACGCACCCAAAGGGTGGCCATACACTATGTCGAATATTTCAAGGTTTAGAATGCGGGGTCCAAATCTTGAAATATTCCTCACCGTGTATAGACACATCGTTGAGGCCAGAGTTGAACTGTACAGCCCATCGTAGGAGAATTAAAACCCCCAATAGATTAACTGTACAGTCCATCGTAGGAGAATTAAAACCCCCAATAGATTAAGTGTACAGTCCATCGAAGGAGAATTAAAACCCCCAATAGATTAACTGTACAGTCCATCGTAGGAGAATCAAAACCCCCAATAGGTTAACTGTACAGACCATCGTAGGAGAATTAAAACCCCCAATAGATTAACTGTACAGTCCATCGTAGGAGAAGTAAAACCCCCAATAGATTAACTGCACAGCCCATCGTAGGAGAAGTAAAACCCCCAATAGATTAACTGTACAGTCCATCGTAGGAGAATTAAAACTCCCAATAGATTAACTGTACAGTCCATCGTAGGAGAATCAAAACCCCCAATAGATTAACTGTACAGTCCATCGTAGGAGAAGTAAAACCCCCAATAGATTAACTGTACAGCCCATCGTAGGAGAAGTAAAACCCCCAATAGATTAACTGTTCAGTCCATCGTAGGAGAATTAAAACCCCCAATAGATTAACTGTACAGCCCATCGTAGGAGAAGTAAAACCCCCAATAGATTAACTGTACAGACCAATGAGGCCGGGACTGTGCAGGCCAAGCCTGATGTGTGTGGACAAGAGGATATACACTCTGCTTTGACGTTTATTAACATATCGTGTGTATACTAGCCCCATGGGCGTATATAGAATATAATTTTGGTAGGGGGCTGGGAAAATTTCAGGGGAGGAGGGCTGAGAGCATTTAGGGGTGTACTAACAATCTTGAACTTGGAATAGTTAGCCAATCAAAACACTATTACCCCCCAAAAAAAAATCTGAACTAAGTGATTTTATTTAATTTATTTTTAAGATTTTTATGACACAATTTTTCCGATTGCGGAGGGCCGGAGGGGGTATGCAGCCCTCTCAGCTGGTTGGAGAAACTGGGCTGTCTGTGCATTGAGATTCGAACAGAACTTGTATGGTCATCTTAATAGAAGGAAACCCCCGATAATGGTGTTCACTCCTCAAACAAAATAATAACTTCATCTTCCAAAGGACACGAGATATAATAATTTTATAGAAATGCGTTAAGATGACGGAGTTCCTGCCGGGTTTTTATTCCACTCTACAACATTACAGGAGCTGGTTAAATATAGACGGTGGTGAAGTCTTCATGTTCTGATTAGGATGTATCTAAGAGTTGTTTGTTGTATTATGTTGTTTGAACATAGTTAATACGTAAACAGGCGCTGTTCGCCTCCAGCGATATTGCCCGGGCACGGTAATTGGAACAACCATCTATCGATACACGCGAATTGTTTGAGTAAACAACCCTTTAATTAAAATTTCTTGTTTTGTTTAAGATTTAATTTTCAATTTCCTTTCCTTTTCTTTCTTTTTTAAGTTTAATTTTTATCAATTTTCGTTTGGTTTAAAAATATTTATAACTAAGATTTTATGTTTCATGGCATGTGGTCTATGAATTTGTAGGGCGAGAAGAAATGTGAGGAGAAGAAAGTCTGTCACGCAGGAAACGCATAGCTAATCTAATTTTTCAATAGGTGGGAAGTGTACCGAGCATTCGTGATTACTATGTGTATACACAAAATAATTTATTATTATCAACAGTTGTATGCACTGCGTCTTTGGCGAATTGTATTTTTCACGATACTTTGTAATGGAGGGCAATATAAAACAGGTTTAACCCTTCTTAAAATTCTTAGTTATTAAAAATTTACTTTCAAATTTATTTAAATTTTAACGTACATTATTATTAACTACAAATTTTAGGACGGGTTATCTACAGGTTGGTAACCTGTCCTTTTCTAGCCAGGATAGGGCTGAAGCATTTTCTTTTTTCTAAAGAAAAGCCACCACCCCATAGTGGGAATCGAACCCACGGCACTTGGCACGGAATGTTAAGTGCTCACGTATATATATATATATATATATATATATATATATATATATATATATATATATATATACATATACATACACATAAATATACAGGGTGTCCCAGTCTTAAACAGACAGACTTCGTATATCGATGGGGAATCGAAGAACTAAATCAAAAAGTTCTTTGGCGATTTTCTCGTTTTCGAGGAAAACGCAAAGAAACATGTTTTTTTTTTTTTTTTTTTTTTTTTTTATTATTTTTTTTTTTTTTTTTTTTTTTTTTTTTTTTTGGACACATTCTGATTTATCGCTTAAACGAAGCTTTGTACGAAAAAACACCTCAAAACAAAACTTGTAGCTTATTAAATTATCTTTAAGATGAAATCAAGTTCAACGTCTTAGCTTGAATATAGATAATAATAACTGGTAAAAATAATCTCGGTTCACTTTTTGATGAACATAAAATGTAAAATATTCAAGCTAAGACGCATCTCCCATTGGAGGTAATGACTCGTAAAAAATTCGAATTATCCAAAATTGTATTCGAATTAACCACGATTTTTTTACATTTTTTATGCCCTAAATTCTAGGGACCGAGAGAATATTCGAATTAACTATGTTTTCGAAATATCGAAGTTCGAATTATCCATGTTCCACTGCTTATATATATATATATATATATATATATATATATATATATATATTACAACGTTTTTTCAATTTTTTCCATACCTTATAATAAGAAGCCGGAAAAATGCTTATGAATCAGTAACAAACTCAGCTATTACCTTCGGTGTTTTTCCCTATCTGTTCATAAAATGGAATATTGCTTGGATAAAAGAAGAGCTATTTGATTGGAACATATGAAAGATGTAAAGAAGAGATGAACGCCATCAATCAGGCTGATTGAAATCCCGACGGTATGGAATATTGGTGGAGTTGATGGAAAATCTGAAGGTAGAGGATAGATCTATTGGGGATTGGCTGGGTCCTATTTCTAGCGGGGATTCGAATATTAGTTGGCTGGAGTTCTCCGGAGGTCGAAGGGAAGTGAAAAGAATTTTTAAGTGAATTCTCTGTGGGGGGACGGGGGGAATTCTTTGAGAGCCCTTAAATTGATTTGGGTCGAGAACCTAAAGGGTGAGGATCAGCTTTATGCACTCATTTCCGACCTTCATCTCTCATCGACAAAGCCCTATTTTCATCCGGGAACTCTTTTACAGATTTTTTCTTTTTTTTTCTTTCTTTCTTTTCTTAAGTAATTCAATTTTTGACCTTCTATTAGAACAATTCTTCTAAAGCCACAACTCGCTCGACCCTGGAATAGTTTTACCAGTTTCTAAAGAAATGCAATTACTGAGACGGCACACCTGAAAGAATTTGTAAAATATTCATTCAAATCTTCATCATTGTCGCAAACCGTAACCAGCTCTTTATTTTTTATCTACCATATATTTGTCAAATACCACTCACTCACTCACTCATTCACTGACCTATCATCACCCAGCCCAAACCACTCGACAGAAATATTTCAAATTTCAGTATTGCAAGTATTTTTAGAGGGGATTGTGGCGAGGTTAACTCAGTGGTAGAGCACTCGACTAATGAACTGGAGGACCAGGTTCAAAACCCGAGCGCGCACTAAAGATTTTTTCTTCTAGTGCTGCCGTTCGAGGGTTGGATTTGGGGTCCCAGATCGTCCCTAGTCTCACCCAGCCCTTAATTAATTTAATTAATAATGGGTACCTTGGGTGCTAATGACTCTGGCAGTCGATGCAGCCAAGGGGAAAATCAGGCGGCCGGAGCATAGTATTGACCACACTATCTCCCTAGTGTGCCGTATGGTCAAGAATCAGATACCTCTACAGTATCTGCCCCTCTGGGCCCTTGTGGCCTGTTACGGGACTGATTTTTTTTTTTTTAGAGGGGATTAAAGATTTAGTTGGTTAGAGCATGCACGCCTAGGCATGCGTTTCTAGGACAATAATAAAACAGCGGTTACCGTACAATATCTATTTCATAATTTTTAATTGCTTAATTAGGCTCATGGTTAATATTAACTATGATGGCAGACCTTGAATTACTAGAAATAAACTGCGATTTTAGAGTTTACGCCCCCTCCCCAACTAATAACCCGATCCCTTGCACATCCTACTGGAAATAAACTTTATGAACAGATAAGGAAAAAAAATCCAAAGGTAATAGTGGAGTATGTTACTGATTTACAAGCATTTTATCCGTTTCTCATTATTGGGTATTGAAGAAATTCAAAGAACATTGTAATATGTATATGTATATATATATATATATATATATATATATATATATATATATATACACATATATATATGCATATATAATGCATTTAAAAATGGCTGAAGGCCATTTAATATATATTTGTCAAATACCGCTGATTCAATCACTCACTGACCTATCATCGCCCAGCCCAAACCACTAGACAGAAAATTTGGAAATTTTGCAAGGACAATCCGTTTACAACGTGAACACTCGCTAAGAAAGGAATTTTTGATATTCAAACTTTTAAGTATTTTTAGAGGGGTTTAAATTTTTTTTAATTTTTTAAAGAGGAGCATCCACGCCTAGGCAGCATGCGTTGCTAGGACGATAACAGGTCAGCTGTTACCGTACTGTATCGATTTCATAATATTATTTTTATTTTCGGTTAATTTCAACTATGACAGACCTTGAATTACTAGAAATAAACTGTGATTTTGACCCTCATAGAGTTTACGCTATACCTGGTGACGTTACATCTGAGGTTTCATCCCGAACCCTTGCACAGCCTCCTAACCCATCAGCATCCCAAATCAGAACACTTCTAGGTAATGCTTGCAAATATAATGGGTGTTTCCAAATGACTTCTTGGAAACATAAATTTTAAAATTTTAACGTACATTTATTTATTAATTGACAACGAGTTTTAATCTGTACGGGTTAAACTGCTGTTACTGGTAACATATAGATAACGTGTTATCTCTACGTTATCTGTTTCTTGACACTGGTCCGGAGCGCCCCAATGTCAAAAAACATTATATTTTGATTACTTATCAATTGATGAATAACATATAGTATTACGGGAACCGTGCTATAATAAACTGCACAATCTATAATCCATATAAAATTATCCAATAAAATTATGTAGTAGACGGTGCTAATGGCCCAGATTTGTCGAAGCGCCGTAAAAAATAAAAAAAATTATGTAGTGGCATTAATTATGATGATTATTTAAGGCAATATAATAACTACTTATCTGCCGTGACAAAGCACGAGTACTCAGCTAGTAGTATATATGTATAATAAGTATGTTAATATTGTTAAACATGTTTTTTTTATTGTGTTGTCAACAATAGCTGATTTATTGTCACCTTCCAGACTTTTCTTTTATTTCTTGGAAAATATTTTTCCATCCTTCCGCCCCCCGGACTTACCATGCATGAGCTATCTTGTAAGCTTCATTCGTTCCACGTGTTCCAACAATTTCAGCCACTGATTCATTCTTAGGCACCATTTTTCGCAAATTTGAATCTGCCCAGAAATGTTTCAATGGATTCCAGTTTTAATTTTTCAACCAACAACAATTTTTCAACCAACAATAATTTTTCTTTTCAGAGTACATTTTTTGCCTGCAAACGTTCCGGCTGGCCTGATTTTCAGTAAAAGAGCGTAATTAAATATTCTCATGTTGATGTAGTTTTACACAGCAGTATTGCATTGCGGGCTAATCGACTTAGTGTTTCAAGGCGTACTTACATTACAGAGCAGAAATCTCCAGTTCTCTCCACCACTCGTTATTCGTTGAATTCAATCCACAGTAAATACGACTCAATAATTGGACCTGATTTCCAATCTCTAGTATTGTGTCTGATATCCTCTAAAACTTTCAAATACGCTTAACACTTGAACATTCTCAATGTTAAAATGTTAAAAATGTCGATAGAAACCTGAATTTAATAGTAAAATACTAAAAAAAACAGGACTATGTCATCATTAAAAGGTTTGTAATTAGCTATTAATTTCTTACGAACTCCTTTTTAACCTTTACACTTAGTAACTAAGCTGAACTGGGCTGGCTCAATTAACGCACATTAACACACAGATACAAATATATATGTTTACATATTTTTATATATTTTATTTTTATTTATTTACATAGTTTGCTTTTAGGGCCTGTACAAAGGGGTGTGTGCTTACTATTTAACAAATTAATACAATTAGCACTTAACAGAAATCAAAAGTAAATCAATAATAATTAATAACAATAAGATATGCCATACTTAGAGCCTAAAACATCTTACATATTCAATATTCTAAAGCAAATTTTTGAAGGCTTAGGGACGCTATTGTATAATAGTACACTTTTCGAGCTTGATACTCATTCAAATCTTTGATGAAAATAAACAGGTTTTCGGGAGAGATATTTATAATGTCTGGAAGGTAGGAGGTTCTGTATGGATTATAGATTGGGCATGCTACTAGTAAAGGTAGGAGGTTCTGTATGGATTATAGATTGGGCATGCTACTAGTAAAGGTAGGGGGTTCTGTATGGATTATAGATTGGGCATGCTACTAGTAAAGGTAGGAGGTTCTGTATGGATTATAGATTGGGCATGCTACTAGTAAAGGTAGGAGGTTCTGTATGGATTATAGATTGGGCATGATACTAGTAAACGTAGGAGGTTCTGTATGGATTATAGATTGAGCATGCTACTTGTAAAGGTAGGAGGTTCTGTATGGATTATAGATTGGGCATGCTACTAGTAAAGGTAGGAGGTTCTGTATGGATTATAGATTGGGCATGCTACTTGTAAAGGTAGGAGATTCTGTATGGATTATAGATTGGGCATGCTACTTGTAAAGGTAGGAGATTCTGTATGGATTATAGATTGGGCATGATACTAGTAAAGGTAGGAGGTTCTGTATGGATTATAGATTGGGCATGCTACTAGTAAAGGTAGGAGGTTCTGTATGGATTATAGATTGGGCATGCTACTTGTAAAGGTAGGAGATTCTGTATGGATTATAGATTGGGCATGCTACTTGTAAAGGTAGGAGATTCTGTATGGATTATAGATTGGGCATGATACTAGTAAAGGTAGGAGGTTCTGTATGGATTATAGATTGGGCATGCTACTTGTAAAGGTAGGAGATTCTGTATGGATTATAGATTGGGCATGCTACTTGTAAAGGTAGGAGATTCTGTATGGATTATAGATTGGGCATGATACTAGTAAAGGTAGGAGGTTCTGTATGGATTATAGATAGGGCATGCTACTAGTAAAGGTAGGAGGTTCTGTATGGATTATAGATTGGGCATGCTACTTGTAAAGGTAGGAGATTCTGTATGGATTATAGATTGGGCATGCTACTTGTAAAGGTAGGAGATTCTGTATGGATTATAGATTGGGCATGATACTAGTAAAGGTAGGAGGTTCTGTATGGATTATAGATAGGGCATGCTACTAGTAAAGGTAGGAGGTTCTGTATGGATTATAGATTGGGCATGCTACTTGTAAAGGTAGGAGATTCTGTATGGATTATAGATTGGGCATGCTACTAGTAAAGGTAGGAGGTTCTGTATGGATTATAGATTGGGCATGCTACTTGTAAAGGTAGGAGATTCTGTATGGATTATTGATTGGGCATGATACTAGTAAAGGTAGGAGGTTCTGTATGGATTATAGATTGGGCATGCTACTAGTAAAGGTAGGAGGTTCTGTATGGATTATAGATTGGGCATGCTACTTGTAAAGGTAGGAGATTCTGTATGGATTATAGATTGGGCATGCTACTTGTAAAGGTAGGAGATTCTGTATGGATTATAGATTGGGCATGATACTAGTAAAGGTAGGAGGTTCTGTATGGATTATAGATTGGGCATGCTACTAGTAAAGGTAGGAGATTCTGTATGGATTATAGATTGGGCATGCTACTAGTAAAGGTAGGAGGTTCTGTATGGATTATAGATTGGGCATGCTACTTGTAAAGGTAGGAGATTCTGTATGGATTATTGATTGGGCATGATACTAGTAAAGGTAGGAGGTTCTGTATGGATTATAGATTGGGCATGCTACTAGTAAAGGTAGGAGGTTCTGTATGGATTATAGATTGGGCATGCTACTTGTAAAGGTAGGAGATTCTGTATGGATTATAGATTGGGCATGATACTAGTAAAGGTAGGAGGTTCTGTATGGATTATAGATTGGGCATGCTACTAGTAAAGGTAGGAGATTCTGTATGGATTATAGATTGGGCATGATACTAGTAAAGGTAGGAGGTTCTGTATGGATTATAGATTGGGCATGATACTAGTAAAGGTAGGAGGTTCTGTATGGATTATAGATTGGGCATGATACTAGTAAAGGTAGGAGGTTCTGTATGGATTATAGATTGGGCATGCTACTAGTAAAGGTAGGAGATTCTGTATGGATTATAGATTGGGCATGATACTAGTAAAGGTAGGAGGTTCTGTATGGATTATAGATTGGGCATGCTACTAGTAAAGGTAGGAGGTTCTGTATGGATTATAGATTGGGCATGCTACTAGTAAAGGTAGGAGGTTCTGTATGGATTATAGATTGGGCATGTTACTAGTAAATTATAAATATCCTCTAACTGATTACTATTGCAAATGGGACAGATTTCATTGGGGTTTATGGTTATTGTAGTATTTTTGTAGTTTAGTTTTATCATATTTGTATAAATTGTTCTAATTTGGAATATTACTCTATAAAATGGAAATGGGAGGTTCATATTTAGGTAAGCAGGTATTTCCAGGTTTGGATTAAAAACAAGTCTATACATGGGACAAAAAGAAGACAAAGTGACGCTATTTTTCTTTATAGATACGTTCTGCAAATTTTCTTGGCGAACTTACACGTAGGAACACTTTAAAACAGAACTTTTTAGAGACCCGATACGAACCGTGTCAACACTAACACAACACTCCTTATTTTTATATATGTATATATATTGAACGAGGGTGATCACCAATCCATATAAGGTGACCAACGTTGCTTAACTTCGGTGATAGAACGGGAACCGACAGGGTAAGGCCGATGGTGGAGCTTAGTCCTCAAAAAATATTTTGATGGACATTCTTGCCTTGTTAACTTTAATATTCCGCCATCTAGCAACTCCTACAGTAAATTAATAAGAGTTTAGGGTCTTGTTTAGAACAGGCCCGCCAGTGATTTTATAATGATATTTAGTAACTGTTACTATGTAATTTGATACCATCGATACAGAAATAAAAACACATGTTTAAATACTATTTAATTTAGTATTGTTTGTGTATTTGCGGTTATAAAAGTATTAAACTATGAATATTTTTGATGTTTACGATTTATGCAAAGAAGAGCAACGAGCCAGCATTTTCTTTGTCGAAATTATGGATCGTAAAATTATGATATTTTACGAAGAAAGGAAAAAATATAGATGCAACAAAAGAGAATGTCGGTTTAAAAAGGAAGGTGGGACACTTCGCTCTATGAGAGACTCCTATTTATGTGAGTACATGTGGAGGCAGAGAAACTCAAATGAAGATGTTTTTGATAAAATCCTTAAGGACATAGTAGAATTTTGGGTAAAAATGCAGTTTCCAGCCCTCCAAACCGATTTCTTTCAAACTTTGTACAATAACGTATTTTGATGCACTAAACACGAATACGATAAAAAAAAAAAAAAACGTCGGATTTAACTAGGAAAGAAGTTATTAAGCACTTAAGTTCACTGTCGTGCAGGTTATGAGAGCTAATGTAAACAACTAAATTTGTGAAGACTTTAAGGCATACATAACTTTAAGGCATAAATGACGACTTTAAGGCATACATGCTATGCGTTTCCGCTCGCTACGCTCGCTCAAAAAGATAACAAAACCCCAGTCAATCCAACTCGTAAAATTAATAGACTATAATATTAAGCACTAAAGTTAGGAAGGTTATAAAACTAGGCGTCATCAGCGTATTTGTAAACACGCGCATGCGCAGATATGTAACATTGGGAAACACAGATCTGTCATTTGAAATGTTCAGAAACCATTTATTCAAAGATATTGTTAATTTTAAGGGAATTCTCACCCGTCGTCACCTGTCGCTTAAGGGCATACGTGCTATGCGTTTCCGCTCGCTCAAGAAAATAACAAAACCCCAGTCAATCCAACTCGCTAAAATTGATA
Organism: Gonocerus acuteangulatus; assembly: GCA_946811695.1. Taxonomy (NCBI): domain Eukaryota; kingdom Metazoa; phylum Arthropoda; class Insecta; order Hemiptera; family Coreidae; genus Gonocerus; species Gonocerus acuteangulatus. The sequence goes on along the minus strand of OX328127.1, from coordinate 8,745,640 downwards.
GAATTCTATTAATTTTAGCGAGTTGGATTGACTGGGGTTTTGTTATCTTTTTGAGCGAGCGGAAACGCATAGCACGTATGCCTTAAAGTCGTCCTAGACATTCTTCTAATCCTCCAAGACATCTCTCTTAGCTTAGACAATTGACTTGTTGACAATTGAAGCTCGGTAGGCGCGAATTAGAACGATAATTATAAAGGCATTAGCTAATTATTAAGGGATTTCTGATATATAATACTTTTCATGAACGAAACAAGAAATGTGAAGAGTGTTTCATTATTTAAAAAAATGATTGTAAATAAATAACTGCTGATGAATTTCGATAATTTATGGTAAATTTCAATTAAACTTCCTTATTACGAACTTTTCCATACCCGCGCATGCGTATGTTGACAAATTTAGTTGTTTACATTAGCTCTCATAACCTGCACAACAGTGAACTTAAGTGCTTAATAACTTCTTTCCTAGTTAAATCCGACGTTTTTTTTTAAAGTATTCGTGTTTATTGTGCAAAGTTTGAAAGAAATCGGTTTGGAGGGCTGGAAACTGCATTTTTACCGAATTTTGGCCTCCAGATGTACTTGGAGGAACTGATTAAAAGTATGATAATGTTTTTGGTTATGTGTAAAAAGTTTTTATTAAATAAATCATATGTTCCCTTAACCCATATTTTTTTATTTATCAATAAGTAACTGTTACTAGATAAAATCACTGGCGGGCCTGTTCTAAACAAGACCCAGAGTTTAATCTTAAATTAATTGCCTATAGTAACGATTGATTGATGACCAACTTCATCATGATTAATCTGGCCTATGATTAATGATTAACTCGAGTTGTAATTAACTAATTTTATCCTATGATTGATTATTCATAAGTAAAATTTAATCGATTTATCAATCATTTAGTTGATTTGTGCCCTACTCTTTATAGCCTCTATACTAATTCTGGATTGTGAAATACATCTCAATGACATGCATCCGAAATAGCTTCCATCTTGCTAAATGATATGTGTCGAATGACTTCCAATTTACGAAATACCGCACCAATAATTGGTTTTTCCAATATCTCTAATACCACACCATAATTTATTTGTTCTTATATCGGAAAATACATCACCCGCTTAAAGGAAAACATAAATCATCTGTTGCTAGTATTAAAGGACATCAATTTTCCAAATGAAACCTCTAGCACATAGAAAGGTGGGGAGGAGGGATCTGTCATTATTGGAAATTTCGAAAAGATTAATATTAAATAGTAATCATTTTCCATTCCGTCAGTAATTAGTATTGTTTAAAGCACACAAAATGAGGTATTTTTGCGTTTGTTAGCAGAACATAAAATTATCAAAATCGGCCACCATTTGTCAATTGGAATGGAATGGCCCACTTATACGTTGGTAATGGTCATTTTGACCATAAAGAGTCATTTCTGACCTATGGTGCCGTTGCCTTTTTTCTTCTTAATGACTCCTTGATTCGAAATATGCAATAAAAAAATTTGATCTTGAATAAAATTTCAAGGTCAATTCTGCGGGGGTCAATATGGGGGTTATTTTTTTCGATATCGCATTGGAGAATCATCTGGCCAACGGATGACCATTATTTTTGTCACACCCTGTAACTTAGTCGGTGCTTGTCCTTCAGCCTGCATTCGATATATTTTTCGGCTCGTGAGCTACGTACACAGTCTTGAAAACAGACTAGGACTAAAGTTGGATCGCTAGTTGAATAGCAAGTCGGAGCGTGAGTCGACTATCCAAATAGTAGTCCTACTAAGTTGGAGCGTGAGTGGAGTCGACTATCCAACTAGTAGTCCTACTAAGTCGGAGCGTGTGTGGAGTCGACTATCCAACTAGTAGTCATACTAAGTTGGAGCGTGAGTGGAGTCTACTATCCAACTAGTAGTCCTACTAAGTCGGGGCGTGAGTAGAGTCGACTATCCAACTAGTAGTCCTACTAAGTCGGGGCGTGAGTGGAGTCGACTATCCAACTAGTAGTCGTACTAAGTTGGGGCGTGAGTGGAGTCGACTATCCAACTAGTAGTCATACTAAGTTGGAGCGTGAGTGGAGTCGACTATCCAACTAGTAGTCGTACTAAGTCGGGGCGTGAGTCGAGTCGACTATCCAACTAGTAGTCCTACTAAGTTGGAGCGTGAGTGGAGTCGACTATCCAACTAGTGGTCGTACTAAGTCGGGGCGTGAGTGGAGTCGACTATCCAACTAGTAGTCATACTAAGTTGGAGCGTGAGTGGAGTCTACTTTCCAACTAGTAGTCCTACTAAGTCGGGGCGTGAGTGGAGTCGACTATCCAACTAGTAGTCGTACTAAGTCGGGGCGTGAGTGGAGTCGACTATCCAACTAGTAGTCGTACTAAGTTGGGGCGTGAGTCGAGTCGACTATCCAACTAGTAGTCCTACTAAGTCGGAGCGTGAGTGGAGTCGACTATCCAACTAGTAGTCCTACTAAGTCGGAGCGTGAGTGGAGTCGACTATCCAACTAGTAGTGCTACTAAGTCGGGGCGTGAGTGGAGTCGACTATCCAACTAGTAGTCGTACTAAGTTGGGGCGTGAGTGGAGTCGACTATCCAACTAGTAGTCGTACTAAGTCGGGGCGTGAGTGGAGTCGACTATCCAACTAGTAGTCCTAGTAAGTCGGAGCGTGAGTGGAGTCGACTATCCAACTAGTAGTCCTACTAAGTCGGAGCGTGAGTGGACTTTCATTAAAACTAACATGTTGAAAGTTTTGTTACGTTTGGAGTTAAGGAAGGGTTAGAATAAAATATTTTATGAACAGACATGAAAAGTTTTGGGAACTTCGTATACTTTCATTAATATCTCGAACACGGTTGGGAAATCGTGGTAAGTGGATAGAAACTATTTGAAAGCTTACTAAATTCTCTACAAAAAAAACTCTAAAACTATTTTTGATTAGGTTATGTCAATCGGAGAAATAAGTGCTTAAAACTTCAAATACGTCTGTTTTGTTCTTATGAACGGGTTTTTGTCGTTCATTTTGTTATTTTTGTCTATTTCCCTTCGTTTTTTATTGCTTTTTATTTTTTTAATTTCTTATGTTGGGAAAATTTTGTGTGTAAAACAGGATATGAAAAATGAGACCAATTTTCTGTTGCTAGAAATAATGTAAATTTTGGGAACTTTCATTAATATCTCGAAAACGGTTGAAAATATTGGTAAACGGAAAAATACCATTAGAAAGCTTATTAAATGCTTTACATAAAAGGTTCTAATGAAAGTTTTGATTAGGCGATGACAATCGGAGAAATAAGAGCTTAAAGTTTTAAAGTAATTGATTTCGCTTATTCGAAGTGTTCTTTTTGTCTGTTTTTTATTCCTTGTTATTTTTTAATTGCTTATAGTTGGATAATGTATTCGAAAATAAAACGGGTTTAGTAAAATAACAAAAACAATTTATTGTTAGAAATATAGAGTTCCAAGATTCCAAGACCTTGTAACTAGCGGGACGGTTTCTAGTGTTGCCGACCCTTCCAGGTAAGATTGTAAATCCTACCTTTCAAGACTGGTGGAACCAAAATAATAACTGTCGGGGTTCGGTCACTGCTACTTAATAAAACTACATTTTATCGTAAAAATGGTTTTATTGTGCCGACGTTTCGGCTTGAACTTCAAGCCTTCATCAGGGCTGTAAATACAAGTAGGACATATTTAACACTAATATATGCACATATCTATGTAAATATACCTAACATATATATATAAATATATATATATTTATATATATGCATATACACATACACATATACACGCACACATATGTACATATATATGCCCACATACATACACATATGGGGTATGTATTATTAAGTAGCAGTGACCGAACCCGGACAATCCCTACCTTGCATCATCAACGGTCAACGATCTCCTCTCAACAAAATAATAACTGCTTCTATTTTAATCTTTCGAAATTAGACTAGGGATAAGAACGGAACCGCGCTAAGATGAGGCAGTTCCTGCGAGTCGGACTTTTGGTGTTTTCTGAACAAATTGGTTTCCGCGATGTGTTCTTTTTTTATTCAAGACCCCTCAATTGTGAGTATGATTACTAAATTAAAAAAAAAAAAAAAAAAAAAAAAAAAAAAAAAAAAAAACAATGTTCGAACTTAAAACAAAAAATTATTGCCAGTTTCAATAATTTCTAAATTCGGTTTTTGACATAATTAAGATTACTGATAAGTGAAATAGACAGCCCTGATATGACGAACAGGCACTATCTCTTCTCCATGAACCTCCATTGAATATAGAAATTTCAATCTCCATATCTCCATCCATACTCCAGTCCTGGAGAGTTTTTCCAACAGTATCTATAATTAAATCTACATTCCAGCTCGATGAATCGCATACATTCCTTCTATGGTTTATTTTACAATAATTCTTTTCTGACATCATAATTAAATTTCAGGGAGTAAATTATTCCATCTTCTGTAGAATGTTTAATTTAATGGTATATATTGTATTTTATATAATTCTTTACACAAATTATTATAAGATAATAATAAACATAGATCGTGAGTAATTGATGATATTGTCGCCGGGTCAATGTGATATTCAGATTTCCGTCCAATAGGGAAAGAGGAACCACTCAATATGGTGGTAGAGACCATAATCATAATGATGACGTCAAATGTATTTTGACATAAGCTGGTCATAGTTTTCCCAAACATACATATCAACCAATTGTATAAAACCTTCTAATCTAAGAGATAGGATAGAAGCAAAGGACAAAATATGATGAAATATGGGTACAACCCCAAAATATTGTAAAAATAATAATAATTAGCCTTACCTTCAGGGCATCCACCTCCAGATATACGGCATTGAAGGGCGAAAAGAAAGGAAACAGGGTTTAGGAAGAGGATTGAGGGAATTATGGAACCACCATTCGCCGGGTAGGTAGGCGTCCAGAAAGGTCCAATATAACAAACATAGGCCGGCTATAGGAATAAGAATGCCAAGAACTTATAACGCCAAGGGAAGTGGAAAATAAACCATTAAAAGCCACTGGCATACATGTACATAACAAGAGTTGCTTGCGCATGGGCCGGCTATAGGAATAAGAATGCCAAGAACTTATAACGCCAAGGGAAGCGGAAAATAAACCATTAAAAGCCACTGACATGCACGCACATAACGAGAGTTCCTTGCGCATGGGCCGGGTATAGGAATAATAATGCCAAGAACAACTTATAACGCCAAGGGAAGCGGAAAATAAACCATTAAAAGCCACTGGCATACATGTACATAACAAGAGTTGGGCCGGCTATAGGAATAAGAATGGACCCAACGGTCATAGCCACGTTGAATGCACCGGTTCCCGTAGATCACTGAAGTTAAGCAACGTCAGGCGTGGTCAGAACCTGAATGGGTGACCGACCATGTGCGGTTGGCATTATAAAATCTATAGGTTGCCACCCTAGCTGTTACCCGGCGTGCCATGCTACACCTACTTTTTGCATATAGAAAAGCCTAAATAAATTAGAAACCAAATAAGTATTATTAAAATCAACTAACACGAATCTGTAACTGTTTGGAATCCGTGTCCTCCCAACTGGGAGTCCTAGACGACTTTGACCTAACCTATAACACCCCCCCCCCCCCCCGCATCAAGACATACATGTATGCCAAGTTTGGTAAAAATCGGTCTAACAGTGTGGATTTTTATTTTTTAAAAAAAAAAAAAAAAAAAAGCACATACAGACAGCAGCTGGTAGACGTTTTTGACCTGGCCTATGACACTCCCCTGATCAAGACCAACCTGTGTGCCCAGACAATCTAACAGCTAGGGTGGCAACCTATAGATAGCCCGGCGTTAATAGCCTAATTGTTAAACACGAAAAAAAAAAAAAGAATTGCGGAATGGCTCTTCTGCCTAAGCACGAGGACCAGTGGTACCTAAATCACATACTCGCGATTCGTATAATATGTGTCGCGAAACATAAAAATATTTGAATGCCTCTCACAATTGATTGCAATTCTAACAATAATTAAACTTAATAATAATACAATTTAATAATAATGAAACCTTACAATAATTAATTTTAATTATGATTAAATAGCATCAGAAATAACGCACAATATTTATTTATTACTCTGAATGATTTTCGCCCAACACTGTTTCAGACCGATGAGGATGCCATGGAGTTCAGCTGTATACAAAACATATATACCTATTTCTTTAGAAAACTCCTGTTAGGATATTATTAGGGACAGCACTCCTGTATTGCGGGTTAATCGACTTTGTCCTTTAAGGCTTGTTTGTATAGCTGTGTTGAATCCCACCATTAGTGGATTTAACACGTTGAGTGTGATACCAGGTCAATATGGCCTCCTTCTATCCGTGAATAGTCCTAATATACACAATTTAATAAGCAGATCTCTTTAGAAAACTCCTGTTAGGATACTATTAGGGACAGCAATCCTGTATTGCGGGTTAATCGACTTTGTCCTTTACGGCTTGTTTGTATAGCTGTGTTGAATCCCACCATTAGTGGATTTAACACGTTGAGTGCGATACCAGGTCAATATGGCCTCCTTCTATCTGTGAATAGTCCTAATATACACCATTTAATAAGCAGATCTCTTTAGAAAACTCCTGTTAGGATACTATTAGGGACAGCAATCCTGTATTGCGGGTTAATCGACTTTGTATTCTAAGGCTTGTTTGTACAGCTGTGTTGAATCCCACCATTAGTGGATTTAACACGTTGAGTGCGATACCAGGTCAATATGGCCTCCTTCTATCTGTGAATAGTCCTAATATACACCATTTAATAAGCAGATCTCTTTAGAAAACTCCTGTTAGGATACTATTAGGGACAGCAATCCTGTATTGCGGGTTAATCGACTTTGTATTCTAAGGCTTGTTTGTACAGCTGTGTTGAATCCCACCATTAGTGGATTTAACACGTTGAGTGCGATACCAGGTCAATATGGCCTGCTTCTATCCGTGAACAGTCTCAATATACACCATTTAACAAGCAGATCTCTAGATATTCCTGAAAATATCTAGGACCTTAGGGTAACCTTAGACGTTCTTCGTCCTTAAACCTTATTCATACATACATACATACTTAAAATACACAACAACATTGAATATTTCAATGTGGTATAGAGATTCGTATGAATGAAAAAAATCCCGTCACGCAGGAGTTGCATAACTAAGCGCATTCCTCAGAAGATAGGTTTTATATTTTTAACGGACAGCTGACTCAATTTATAGCAGAAGACGGATATAGCGTCCAAGCTCAGCGTTCCAAGTGGTAGAACCAGGGACCGAATAAACTATTAATTTTTATTTCAAATGAGTTTCACTTTTCTTTTAATTTTTATTATTGGGATATAAAAATAAAAATTTCATCATAATTGATATATTTTATTAGTTTTTTAAAAACATTTTTTTTTTTAATAATTTTATTTTAACAACTTAAAAAAAACAGTTATTTGAATAAAGTTTTTCCAAACATTATTTTGATAAACGAAATGGCTGTTACCCAGTGTAATTATGAACCAGAAATTATGAATCGTGAAAGAATTATGACAACACTCCAATAACACAGGCACTCAAAATAATAAAAAAATGTGATAATTTCCAAAGGCACGAAACATATGGTCAATACAAATGCAAAATATCAAATGTGAAAATTACCCCTTTCCAGAGTAAAAAAAAAAAAAAAAAAAAAAAAAAAAAAAAAAAAAAAAAAAAAAAAAAAAAAAAAAAAAAAACCCATTTATTCATTACTTTGCTTTTGGACAGTCAAATAGTCGGCAGATTCGACCTTTTGACAATGGTTAATTTCCCTTTCACTGAGTGAACTTAGATTCGAGAGATTGCCGTCCATCAGTCCAATAGCAATCAGTAGAGATTGCAAATAAAAAAATGCGTTTTTTCACATTCGATATTTTGTAAGGGCGATATATTCTTATGTATTACGGCATGCTGAATCCGAATCCGGAGTCCGTTTCACTCCAGAACGTCAGGTTTAAGAGCATTTTAAGGTCACATTTCGTATGAAGTCGTTAAAGAAGAAATAATTAGACCTTCCATGGTTTTGAGGGTCGCTAGGTTCGAATACGAGCCCTGCAAATTTGCAAAATTGAATTTTTGGCCACTTATTTTGTGTGCCTGTGTAATCGATAATAATCTGCTTTTGATAGAACCTCTGTACGTTCTATGAAAGATTGTTCATGAAAACTGTAAATATTTGAGTAAAATCTAGGGTAAAGGTTGATGGAGTTAACAACCTCTCCGAGGATAAACCCGACTGAGGAAATAGATTTTCCGAAAGGTAAAGATTCGAAGCGGAAGAAGTGAGGGGGGGGCGAGCACTTGAAGAGATAAGTCTCGAAAATATATTCGTGAAAAGCGGTTTCCTTTTTATCAATGCCGACAGTGTTGCCACCACAATCCTCCTGCTTTCTCCAGATATGCAGACATGGTTTCCATCTTCATCGGCCGATCCTATTTCCTCCTCTTCGCCACTTAATCCTTTTCCTCCTCCCGGAGACATATATTTGCTTTCTGGGGAAGAAGAAACATTCGAATAGGTTTTGGATCAAAACGATCCGATTTATTGGTAACAGTGTGAACGTTTTAGCGCGGTTCCTCCCTCCCTCCATAGGGAGGAAACCCGCTTATGAGGTTGACCTCATGGCTCAATCCGGAAGTGCCGACTAGAAAATTTCACGGTTTAGATCCCATAGATCACGAACATAACGGTGGTTCAAATTTGTATATATCCCACTAGTATTTCTAAAGTGAGAACTCAAAAAAAAAAAACTCAATTGAAAATGTGACATTCTTGCCTATGAAGGGCCCAGTGCCCTCTGGTGTACAAAATCTGAAGCTAGGTACATAGAGTTTTGATGGTTGATAAAGAGATATTTGCTAAGTCTTTCATAGTCATAACAGAATTACGTCGATTTTTTTTATTTGTGCCACTTTAGAAATGCGATGTATGCAATACTGTTCGCTCTCTCACTGACTCATATATGGTTCGATTTTGATTAAATTTGTCACAAGAATCATTCTTCTAATTCGAAAGTTAAAACCCTCACGGCTACCGGAGACCCGGTAGCCGTGAGGGTTAAGGCGTGAGCTCTTAACACTCCGTGCCAAAGCTCGTGGGTTCGATTCCCACTAGGGGCGATGGCTTTTCTTTCGAAAAAAGAAAAGGCATCACCCCTATCCTGGCTAGAAAAGGGTGGTAACCTATAGATAACCCGTCCTAAAATTCGTAGTTAATAATAAATGGACGTTAAAATTTAAATAAATAAATAATTGGAAAGTTAGTTAACCAGGAATATCTGTCTACTGCGCGCCATGGTTTTAGGAGCAAAATTCAAAAAATGATGTCCATGTTGCGAAAAAGTCCTCCCTCAATAAATTTCGAAATTTTAAACATTTTTTTTTAATCATTATTACAGGAAAAAATGAACATTTCAGTACATTCGATATTAAAGTAGTTTTTCTCAAAACTGGGGCGAGGTTAGCTCAGTGGTAGAGCGCTGGACTAATAAGCTGGAGGCCTGAGTTCAAATCCCGAGCAAGCACTAAAGATTTTTTCTTCAAGTGTCTTCGTTCATGGGTTGAATTCGGCCTCCCTGACCGTCCCTAGGCCAACCCAGCCTTTAATTAATTAATTAATTAATAATGGGTATCTTGGTTGGTGCTAATGACTCTAGCAGTCGAAGCAGCCAAGGGGGAAATCAGGCGGCCGGCGCATAGTACTGACCACACTATCTCCCTAGTGTGCCGTATGGTCATGAATCAGATACCTCTATAGTATCTGCCCCTCAGGGCCCTCGTGGCCTGTTACGGGACTGATTTTTTTTTTTTTTTTTTTTTCTTTTTTTTTCTCAAAACTATGTTTTCCATGTCGGACGAATCTCTAGCGGCTTCAATTTTCTCCCAATAACGTAAAACTGTAAATGCTGCTTCATAATGACATTTACTCGTAAAGACGTAGGAATTTTTAGATTCATTGAATTATAACGATTTTTTCAATAAAACACGAAGAATTTTTCGCCATTTTCGAAAAAATTAATAATTCTTAAAAATCCTATCTACTTTATTAGATTTCACCTTTATTAGAAAGAATTTAAGTTTTTTGTTCTAGAATAAAAATTTCCGCCTGCAGACTATCGCCCGTGAAAACAAAGGGAGTTTCCGTTCGTCAGACACAACGCCACCATTTATTTTTGGAAGAATTATTATTTTATTTTGGATACTTTAACATCCCATATAAAACTCATGACATAAAGAATTGAAATATATTGATATATTTGATATTCATAATTTGAAAAAATTACTTTGGTTTTTTTTTTCTGAAAAGTAGTACAGTAGAACTTGGATAATTCGACCGAATAGAAAAGACCGATAGAAAAGTTCGAATTATTCAAAATTCGAATTACAAAAGTTTTTGAAAATAAAGGGCTAAAAAATCGAACTTCATATTTTCACATTTTTTAATTTAAAAAAAAAATACATACATTTTATTAAAGAAAAACAAACATTTCATAAATTGATGATTACGTTCATAAGTAATAAATAATTTATCAAAAACGTAAAAATAAATGTCTATTGTTTTGGAAAAAAGTCATTTTCATGGGCAAAATTTGTTTCATTATTTTTCAGGTATGTTGATAAAGTGTTAGGAGGAATTCCAAAGTCCTCAGATTTTTTGTCCAGGAACCCCTACATCCGTATCTTACTATCCGCCTTACCCCAGGGAAGAATATTCTCACATGATTTAAGATCGACAGCCTCTCTGTCCACTTCCCACTGGAGGTAAAGACTCGTAAATAATTCGAATTATCCAAAATTATATTCGAATTAACCACGTTTTTTTACATTGTTTAAGCCCTAAATTCTAGGGACCGAGAGAAATATTCGAATTAAAGACGATTTCGAATTATCGAAGTTCGAATTATCCATGTTCCACTGTATTACCCTTAAAAAAAACTATTCTGGAAGCAGCGTATATTACCCTCAGTATGAGAAATATGCTTCGAGCGCACAACGAACTGAGATCGCCTCCCCTAGTTATGAAATAACGAACAAATAAATTTTTAAGATTTATTAGTATCAATTTGGGAACTTTTGAAATATATAAAATCCAAATAGAGTAATAAAATGTTTATTATTTTAATTTGAAAAGCTTTGTAAAACAGAATGACGAGGTAATAGTATAGATTCTGTTATTCCAATAGAGTTTGTTGATTCCCGATTCTGGTCATGAGGTGCTTCTGGATCATCTGGAGGTCCTTGTTCATCGAAACTATGTCCGGCTGCGTCTGGATCGTCTGAATCTAAACAGGAAGAGAATATGCAGTGTTAAAGTCTAAGTATTAAATGTACTTGTTCAATAACGGGGGGGGCACGATGTTTTCTATACTAAACATGATACATGCCTTAGGGTGCGTTATGTTTCGGATAGATATTCTCCTGCAAGTTTACATACTGACAGAAATAGCCAGACATTTGTAGCGACGCTACTACTTGATTGGTAAATAATCGCAGCTCCTAACTCCCTACCTCTCTGGATAGCCCCCAATAATCTGAGTCTTGGCGCCAATCAGGGGGTTGGCGCAGAAAAAAACGTGGTGTCAGTTGTGAAAGTGCGTGCCTCTGTTAATTTAAACCCTAAATAGTAAATGCAGGCCTGCAGGTAACGTAGTTATTAATTATGGTGCACCAATGATAGTATTGTGAGTACTCACTTAATTTATGAATGCGTAGGATTGTTATTTTTTGGAATGATATGTTGAATGATTATTATTATTATTATTATTATTATTATCAATTAAATTACTATTATTATCATTACAGTTTTTTATAAGTTCGTAGTGCATGCCAGTAGAGTTTGTTTATTTATTGCTAGCAGTATGGAGTGCCAAATTGTTTATTTTTTTAATCGGATTTATTGTTTGTTATGTTAATTATTAGTATAAAAGAAATATATATTTTTGCAAACATTTACTTGGTGAAATAATTTCGACCCCCGAGTCCGAAAGTAAACAACCTCAAGAGAGGTTATACATTTATATCATGGATATGTATAGGATAGTTCTCGTTTTGCGATAAATGTACGGCCCGTTTACATTGATACATATATGTCCTGTGTAGTCCATTCTGCTTGCAATGAAGAAAGACTCGAAACGCCAAATCGCGGCCTGTGTAATTATTACAAAAATGTTGGAAATAAAAAAAAAAGTCCGTCACGCAGGAGCTGCATAACTAAGCACTTTCCTCAGAATTTGGGTAGTGTAGATTGCTTTCCAGAACAATTTGCTTAAAATATCCTACATAAATAAAATAAAAACATGAATAGTTCTCTTTTAAATTTGTAATGAGTAACTGATCAATTAATAATTTGCTTCCAGAGTTATGTTTACACATGGTACCTATTACAATTCGTAATAAATACAAAAAACCTCATATTATCGTATTTTGATCTAACGCAGGAACAGGATACAGTCACTCTAGTGGTACAAAGCGCTCCTTCCGGCGGCTTTGTGAACCTACGTCTGACGGGCTTTTCTATTGAAATATATTACAAATTAATCCCCCGCTTTCCGATTGACCGATTCAGCTCATTTCTACAACACTTCTTTCTCATGAGTTACCCACGACGTATACCGCGTTTCGTTACAATACAGCAGAAATTACGACCGGTAAGAGTATATTAAGAATTTGGGCCAGGAGTAAACCCCCCCTTCTAATGAACCGATTTAGTTTATTTTTACAACACATATTTACCTGTAGATTACCACTACGAATACCGAGTTTCGTCGAAATATACCAAAAATCACGGCTGGTAGTGGCGAATTGGTATTGTGGGTCCGGAGTAAACCCCCCCCCCCCCCTAATGAACCGATTTAGTTTATTTTCACAACAGTTATTTACCTGTGGATTACCACTACGAATACCGAGTTCCGTTGAAATATACCAAAAATCACGGCTGGTAGTGGCGAATTGGTATTGTGGGTCCGGAGTAAACCCCCCCTTCTAATGAACCGATTTAGTTCATTTTTATATCTCACTTTTCTCTCTATATTACCACTACGAATACCAAGTTTCGTTGAAATATAACAAATATTACGGCTGACATAGTCAAATTAGTGTTTTGGGTTCGGGGTAAACCCCCCCTTCCGGTGGACCGACTTTGGTGGTTAACGAACTCGTTCAATCGTTTGCTAATTGAATGCTATATACCAAGTTTCGTGACGAAAAAACAAAAACTCTGGCCGCTATCGTGTTAACAGACACATATATATATATATATATATATATATATATATATATATATATATATATATATAGATATATATCAATTTTAACGGGGGTCATTTTCGGTGTCTACTAGGTAGGATCGATAAAGATTTGAAGAAATTTTTCAAAAATTCCGTCATGAATCCAACCTCAATAGCTACGTTCCTTCGGAGGAAAGTGCTAAAAAAACGTTGTGCATGGGTTCTAGAATGGATTTTGAGACGCGAAAAATTATGTTTTTCAGTCAATTAATGCCTGAGCTCTGTATCAAGGATCCAGCACTGTTTTCGATTTTTTATAAGAATGAGACGAGTAGATTTCGAAAAGCTTGCTTGTAAAATAGGTCCTCTGATATCAAAGTAAGAAAAACAAATTCAGAAAGGCTATTAGTGTAACAGAATGACTATCTCAAGCTTTACGATTTTTACATCTGGTGATTAGTTATTTATTGGTTATATACTATTTCATATTATGAAATGTTATTAATAAGAACTATGTTTTGAAACTGTAGACTTGATATATTTCACAATTGCCTTGGTTTCTATAATTTTAATTTTTAATTTCTTCGGTAGGTGTACTGAATGCTTTGACCATTTGTGTTAAAGCATAATGTTTTTATTATTTTATCTTCATAAGTAAAAGGCTTAACGTCCCACAGCTCCGGATTGCTTTGGTACATAATGATAAGTTCTATAATTTCTACTTTTAACCAGTCTTTTTTATCCTCCATATTGCAAGAGAAGAGTAGGCAAACTGTTAAAACTCCAGCGATAAATCAAATGTTGTGTTGCAACTAGCAAATAAGCAGTGTTTACATCTGTAAGTGTCGACACTTGTAGCTTGTGATAGAAATATACAGGGTGTCCCAGTACATGTGTCCACCCCCTTTTCCTCCTAGAGTTGTTGGAATTTCGAAATGAAACTTGGTAGGTCTTAGTTATGTTGCATGAGGTTTCTTTTGAAGGTTTAGTTGACTTTGTAACATTCTCCAGTTTTTCTCCAGCGCATCTAACTCTTGATTTTCCAATGGCAGCAGGTATTTTTTATGACTAATTCTTATAGAAAATGTAATTTTAAGACTAATTTATTCTGATACATCTTTTGATCCGACGCACCGTTTGCGCGTAAAACGCAAAAAAACTGAAAAATATCGCCGTTTTGTAGACAAATTCCTATTTATCACTGAAACCAAGCCTTGTACGTAAAAACACCTCGATGCAAACGTTGTAGCCTATTAATTTTCCTTTCTGATGATACCAAAATCAAAGTTGTAGACTGAATATTTAACGAGATATTATGAAGGAAAACTTACGTTGGGTCGATTGATGAGATGGGTTTAATGATATAATTTCATATGGAAAGAAAAATTTATTCTGTTCTGTTTTATAGTAATTTTAATTACTTTTTTTCATAAAGTAAATAAGCACTTTTTTTTTATTGTTTATGACAAATACTTTTTATTCTATTCATATCGATTTTCTGAATTGTTATTTTTTAAATCATTTAAGGTATATTTTTCATTCATAATATCCCGTTAAATTTTCAATCTAGAACTTTGATCTTGGTATCATCTGAAAGGAAAATTAATAGGCTACAACGTTTGTATTGAGGTGTTTTTACGTACAAGGCTTGGTTTCAGTGATAAATAGGAATTTGTCTACAAAAGAGCGATATTTTTTTTTGTTTTTTGCGTTTTAAGCGCAAACGGTGCGTCGGATCAAAAGATGTATCAGAATAAATTAGTCTTAAAATTAAATTTTCTATAAGAATTCGTCATAAAAATACCTGCTGCCATTGGAAAATCAATAGTTAGACGCGCTGGAGAAAAACTGGAGAATGTTACAAAGTCAACTAAACCTTCAAAAGTAACCTCATGCAACATAACTAAGACCTACCAAGTTTCATTTCGAAATTCCAACAACTCTAGGAGGAAAAGGGGGTGGACACATATACTGGGACACCCTGTATATCACAGACATAAACTGTTTGCAGTTTACATTAGGGTGGGTTTATACTTGCTAGTTATTGCAGGAAATTTATATCAGACAGAAATTGCGACTAGTGTAAACCATGAGCAATTTATGTCTGAGATATATATTTCTACCACGAACTATAGTGTCGACACTTCTATACAACCAGGTGTAAACACAGATTTTTACGAGAAGAATTTAATTTCAGAGATAAATATCTTGGTTACTAGCTGTATTGTCGACACTTCTATAGCAACAGATGTAAACAATGATTATTTGTGCTTTTGGTGAATTTATCGCAAATTAGAACGAATCCAGAACTGTCCTATACATGACATAAATGTCTAGCTATTTCTGTCAGTATGTAAACCTTCAAGAGAATATCTATCCGACACCTGACATATATTTCCTGCGAGAAGTGTCAGATGTAAACGCACCCTAAGTCACAATTTCTGTCTGACATAAATATCCTGCAACAACCATCAGATGTAAACGCACCCTTACAGTTTGAAAGAAATCGGTTTGGAGGGCGGGAAACTGCATTTTTACCATCAATTCAAACACATTTTGGTAAAAATGCAGTTTCCAGCCCTCCAAACCGATTTCTTTCAAACTTTGCACTATAACGTATTTTGATGCACTAAACACGAATACGATAAAAAAAACGTCGGATTTAACTAGGAAAGAAGTTATTAAGCTCATAAGTTCACTGTTGTGCAGGTTATGAGAGCTAATGTAAACAATTAAATTTGTGACGACTTTAAGGCATACATGACTTTAAGGCATAAATGACGACTTTAAGGCACACATGCTATGCGTTTCCGCTCGCTACGCTCGCTCAAAAAGATAACAAAACCCCAGTCAATCCAACACGCTAAAATTAATAGAATATAATATTAAGCACTAAAGTTAGGAAGGTTATAAAACTAGGCGTCATCAGCGTATTTGTAAACATGCGCATGCGCAGATACGTAACATTGGGAAACAGAGAACTCTCATTTGAAATGTTCAGAAACTATTTATTCAAAGATATTGTTAATTTTAAGGGCATTCTCACCCGTCGTCACCTGTCGCTTAAGGGCATACGTGCTATGCGTTTCCGCTCGCTCCGCTCGCTCAAGAAAATAACAAAACCCCAGTCAATCCAACTCGCTAAAATTAATAGAATTCTATTAATTTTAGCGAGTTGGATTGACTGGGGTTTTGTTATCTTCTTGAGCGAGCGGAGCGTAGCGGAGCGAGCGGAAACGCATAGCATGTTTGCCCTTAAAATCGCCCTAGACATTCTTCTGCATTTCTAATCATTCGTCCTGCTATTATAAAGGCATTAGCTAATTATTTAGGGATTTCTGATATATAATACTTTTCATGAACGAAACAAGAAATGTGAAGAGTGTTTCATTATTTAAAAAAATGATTGTAAATAAATAACTGCTGATGAATTTCGATAATTTATGGTAAATTTCAATTAAACTTCCTTATTAGGAACTTTTCTATACCCGCGCATGCGTATGTTGACAAATTTAGTTGTTTACATTAGCTCTCATAACCTGCACAACAGTGAACTTAAGTGCTTTATAACTTCTTTCCTAGTTAAATCCGACGGTTTTTTTTTTATCGTATTCGTGTTAAGTGCATCAAAATACGTTATTGTGCAAAGTTTGAAAGGAATCGGTTTGGAGGGCGGGAAACTGCATTTTTACCCACATTTTTAGTAAATAGCCTCTACGGTAGATATAATCAACAACACACAAACATTAAAAGAATGTAAGGATCAACTTACCTATGATGGTAGCAATGCAAATAATAGCAGCAAACAGGACAATCGTCACGACCGGCATAGATCTGAGGAATTTAAATTCTACTTTTACGAATTCCACTAAGACTCCACAAGAAGGTATGACGTAGGACTTGAAGGCCTTGGAGATGATTGTTGGGAAGCCGACTTCAACAAATACTACACCATCCATTCACAACTAACAATTCATCAATGAAACTTACATTTTTAATACTTTAGAATTTTGTTGAAACTCAAATGAACAATTAAACTATATTTGGTTCGGTGTAAAATGTGTAAGCCCATATGTTATTTAGTTATTTAAATTTTAATGTTCACTTGGAGGCCCGGTAGCCCTGAGTGTTAAGGCGTGAGCACTTAATATTCCGTGCCAAAGGTCGTGAGTTCGATTGCCACTATGGGGTGGTGGATTTTCTTTAGAAAAAAGAAAAGGCATCAGCACTGTCCTTGTTAGAAAAGGGTGGTAACCTATAGATAACCCGTCCCAAAATTCGTAGTTAATAATAATAGACTTCTGGGACGGCCTATCTACAGGTAACCACTCCTGTCTAGCAGGATTAGGGATAAAGCGTTTTGTTTTATGGAAAGAAACTCCCAGTGGAAATCAAACTCACGGCCTTTGGCACGGAATATTAAGTGCTCACGGCGGAATAATACCTTGTAATTTTTTTGATACTTACGTTAGCTTCAACGCAGGTTAAAGACGTGGGTCTCGTTCAGTGATCTGGATCATGGATAACGCATTTCTATTGGTGCACTCCTGGTCGTCGTTTTTGATACTTACGTTAGCTTCAACGCAGGTTAAAGACGTGGGTCTCGTTCAGTGATCTGGATCATGGATAACGCATTTCTATTGGTGCACTCCTGGTCGTCGTTTTTGATACTTACGTTAGCTTCAACGCAGGTTAAAGACGTGGGTCTCGTTCAGTGATCTGGATCATGGATAACGCATTTCTATTGGTGCACTCCTGGTCGTCGTTTTTGATACTTACGTTAGGTTCAACGCAGGTTAAAGACGTGGGTCTCGTTCAGTGATCTGGAACATGGATAACGCATTTCTATTGGTGCACTCCTGGTGGTCGTTTTTGATATTTATTTTAGTCAGTATTTTTGGTTTGGTGTCACAGTTTTATAATGTTTGTTTGTCCAGAAATGTTAACACTGGAATCACAACGTGGGGTTACCCGTGACCCCTGAGTTCTGAAAATATTTGTTATTTCCCACACATTCCAGCTGTTAAACATGTCCGATCCTCTACCTTCCTGTCCTGACAAGGTGGTCTTAATAGCGAGTCAGGCATTTCTCATTCCTATCCCTGTGAACGTATATAAAGCCTTTGGGTCCCACGTTATGGTTTATGTAATATTTTTATTTATCGAATGTATAATGATAAATCACGTATCAAGTACACAGCCCCCGGCAGCGATGGAATTTGTTATAGAATATTGAAAAATCTACCAGCAGCAGGTTTGTCTACTCTGTTGGACCTATTCAACAAAGCTTATATTACTGGAACATATCCAGAAAGCTGGAAGGAAGCAATCATTGTGCCCATACCAAAACCTAATAAGGATCAAACGCTGTGCAGCAATTATCGGCCGATAGCCCTTACCAACTGTATATGTAACCTATTTGAAAGAATTCTGAATAAAAGGCTACTATGGTTTCTTGAAAAGAATCAACTTCTGTCTAATTATCAGTGTGGATTCAGGTAAAATCATTCAACCATGGACCACATTGTGAGGTTAGAAAGTGAAATCCTAAATGCTTTTATTAAAAAAGAATCAATACTAGCCGTATCCTTTGATATTGAAAAAGCATATGATACAGTTTGGCGTAGGACAATCGTTTCTAAATTATCTGATTGGAATATTCATGGAAATTCTATCGAATAGAACATTCAGAGTGAAAATCGGTAATACGTTGTCTAATGAATTCCTGCAAGAAAATGGCGTCCCACAGGGAAGTGTACTTAGCACAACATTCTTTAAAATAGCTATGGACACTGTACGAGAACATATATCTCTATCAGTGCGTTATTGCCTTTACGTAGATGATTTGCTTGTTTATATTAAAACAAGAAATATAGACAATGCCAAAGATGTAATTCAACAAAACATAGCAAATCTAGAAAAATGGAGCGTTACTAACGGACTACATTTCTCAACAATTAAAACACACTATACGATATTTACAAGACAAAGACATATACCAAAAATTGACTTATACTTAAGCAATGAAGTAATCAACGCAACAAACACACTCAAATTCCTAGGACTAATATTTGACAGCAGACTCACCTGGGTGCCCCATCTGAAGGAACTCGTTAATAGATGTAAGAAATCTCTGCATCTATTAAGGATTCTTGGCAATACTGAATGGGGAGCAGACTGACGTCTCATGCTAACATTCTACCGAGCATATAACAGGTCTCTACTGGATTATGGGAGTGTAGTGTATTCGTCTGCCAGAACCAGCACACTGAAAATATTGGACCCAATACACACAACAGGTCTACGTCTTGCAATTGGTGCATTTAGGTCAAGCCCAACCGTAAGACTCTCTGCAGAAAGTGGAGAACCACCATTGGAGCTCAGACGTATGTTCAACTGTGTAAAGTTTGTTTTGAAAAGCAAGTTTCTAAATAGTCCATGTACTCCAAATTCAATGAAGCAAACCTATTTAGATCTACATCAACGTTATGCAAGCAGACAACGTCTCCTTCATGTTAGATTCCTAACCTATAACTCTGACCTACAACATACTATACCTCTACAAAAAGTCCGTCACGCAGGAGCTGCATAACGAAGCACTTTCCTCAGAATTTGGGTAGTGTAGACTGCTTTCCAGAACAATTTGCTTAAAATAACCTACATAAATAAAATAAAAACGTGAATAGATCTCATTTTGTAATGAGTAGCTGATCAATTATTAATTTGCATCCAGAGTTATGTTTACACATGGTACCTACTACACTACGTAATAAATACAAAAATCCTCATATTATCGTATTTTTATCTAACGCAGGAACAGGATACAGTCACTCTAGTGGTAGATAGCGCTCCTTGCGGCGGCTTTGTGAACCTACGTCTGCCGGCTTTTCTATTCAAATATATTACAAATTAAACCCCCGCTTTCCGATTGACCGATTCAGCTCATTTTTACAACACTTCTTTCTCATGAGTTACCCACGACGTATACAGCGTTTCGTTACAATACAGCAGAAATTACGACCGGTATGAGTATATTAGGAATTTGGGTCCGGAGTAAACCCCCCTTCTAATGAACCGATTTAGTTTCTTTTTACAACACATATTTAACTGTAGATTACCACTACGAATACCGAGTTTCGTCGAAATATACCAAAAATCACGGCTGGTAGTGGCGAATTGGTATTGTGGGTCCGGAGTAAACCCCCCCCCCCCTCCTAATGAACCGATTTCGTTTATTTTTACAACACATATTTACCTGTGGATTAGCACTACGAATACCGAGTTTCGTCGAAATATACCAAAAATCACGGCTGGTAGTGGCGAATTGGTATTGTGGGTCCGGAGTAAACCCCCCCTTCTAATGAACCGATTTAGTTCATTTTTATATCTCACTTTTTTCTCTATATTAACACTACGAATACCAAGTTTCGTTGAAATATAACAAATATTACGGCTGACATAGTCAAATAAGTGTTTTGGGTTCGGGGTAAACCCCCCCTTCCGGTGGACCGACTTTGGTGGTTAACGAACTCGTTCAATCGTTTGCTAATTGAATGCTATATACCAAGTTTCGTGACGAAAAAACAAAAACTCTGGCCGCTATCGTGTTAACAGACACATATATATATATATATATATATATATATATATATATATATATATATATGCATATATATATATATATATATATATATATATATATATATATATATATAAATTTTAACGGGGGTCATTTTCGGTGTCTACTAGGTAGGATCGATAAAGATTTGAAGAAATTTTTCAAAAATTCCGTCATGAGTCCAACCTCAATAGCTACTTTCCTTCGGAGGAAAGTGCTAAAACCTGATTCGACTTACATACCGTGGACAAAAAGCCGTTTAAAAATTGACTTAGAACTGACGAAATTCAACAAAACCGACCCAACATCCAGACATCTTTACAAAAACACATTTTACTCACGACTGACGGAAAACACAGATACCTTCTTCATCTACACTGACGGTTCGAAATCAGTGGATGGAACCGGAGCAGCTGCTGTAGTGGGAGAAAAAATCATAACGTCGAGGCTACCACAAATGACAAGTTCCTACTCAGCTGATACTTGCATTAGACAATATACCTAACACTGCCCACAAAAACATATCAATTTGCACTGACTCACTGAGCACATTACTAGCATTACAGGATATTTACAGTGACAATCCTTTAACAATACATATATTTAACAAACTTTCACTACTGAACAAAACTATAACGATGTACTGGCTACCTGGCCACGAAGACATTGCTCCTAGTACTAAAGTAGACATACAAGCAAAACTTGCAGCACGAAAAGACCAACTAGACATTCACGACTCAACGTACCAGGACTTATTGACAGAGGCCAAGACAATAATTACAAAAAGGTGGCAGAAGACATGGTACAGGACAGCAAATAATAAGATGAGAGAAATTTAAAAAAAAAAACAATTCATGAATGGCCTTCCAGCAGCAGAAGTAAGAGACGAGAAGAAGTCGTCCTGTGCCGGCTGAGGATAGGCCATCCACGACTGACTCACTCTTACCTAATGACTAGACAAGACAGACTAACATGTCAATACTGTAATACAACTCTCACCATTAAGCACATCCTGACTGACTGTAGACTCAGACAAAATGATACCCTCCCACACAACATACATGAACTACTTACAGATGACAGTCACTACATAGGACAGCTATTGGACTATCTTAAAAAAGTAAACCTTTATAACTTAAACCCTATTTATTTAATTTTTCTAATATTTTACTTAATTTGATTTGATCTGCTTTATTTTACTTTATTCCACATAAATGAGATATAAATACAACTGTGTGAGAAATTAAAGTCAACTTCTACATATGGGAAAACATGAATATCTTGTGTACTTGTATTTATTCTGTTGAAGCAGTTGATTCGCTATAGCTGTGAATAACTAAAATAAATAAATAAATAATGTGCATACATTCAAGTCATTATATTTTTCCCCCTTTAAACCAATTTAACACAGTATAGTATTTTTTTATTCTAACAGGCATAAAGACAAAATATTTAATGTTGGTATTCAGAGGAGAAATATTCAAACAAACTTATGTCTAAATTTGTGGCATTTTGATGTTTGATTTCCCACTCCCCCATTTTACAATAAAAGAAGATTATTTAGTTATAAATTGTTATATTATACATGGTAGTCATCTTAAAATACCATTTCAGGAACCTAACACCAAATTTGTAAAAGAATTACGAAAGACTAGATGGGGTCTCATATGACCCCACGTTGTGAGATTTGTGATTATGTTGTGATTCCAGGGTTAAAATTGATTCACCGCTACACAAAATAGCAATGAGTATGTCAAATAGAGCAAAATAGCAATGAGTTTGTCAAATAGAGCAAAATAGCAATGAGTATGTCAAATAGAGCAAAATAGCAATGAGTATGTCAAATAGAGCAAAATAGCAATGAGTATGTCAAATAGAGCAAAATAGCAATGAGTATGTCAAATAGAGCAAAATAGCAATGAGTATGTCAAATAGAGCAAAATAGCAATGAGTATGTCAAATAGAGCAAAATAGCAATGAGTATGTCAAATAGAGCAAAATAGCAATGAGTATGTCAAATAGAGCAAAATAGCAATGAGTATGTCAAATAGAGCAAAATAGCAATGAGTATGTCAAATAGAGCAAAATAGCAATGAGTATGTCAAATAGAGCAAAATAGCAATGAGTATGTCAAATAGAGCAAAATAGCAATGAGTATGTCAAATAGAGCAAAATAGCAATGAGTATGTCAAATAGAGCAAAATAGCAATGAGTATGTCAAATAGAGCAAAATAGCAATGAGTATGTCAAATAGAGCAAAATAGCAATGAGTATGTCAAATAGAGCAAAATAGCAATGAGTATGTCAAATAGAGCAAAATAGCAATGAGTATGTCAAATAGAGCAAAATAGCAATGAGTATGTCAAATAGAGCAAAATAGCAATGAGTATGTCAAATAGAGCAAAATAGCAATGAGTATGTCAAATAGAGCAAAATAGCAATGAGTATGTCAAATAGAGCAAAAATACATTTTTAAATAGTTTTTTATGGCTGCTGAAAATGCATTTAGTTCCTTTATTTTCTTGGAACAAAATACTGATTATTTAAAAAAACAACCTGATAAATTTCGTTTTAATCAGTTTGGCAGTTTTGGCATAATAATTTCGCAATTGAGGTTTGCCAAATGGAAAAATAGCATTTTCTCAAAATCCAAACAAAATGCTTTGCCTAACAAAAATTGATTTAATCGATTTTATTTTATATAAAAAAAATGTCCCGGGGATTTTTTTATTTAGGCATATTTAAATATTTGTTATTTCAGGTCTTGCGAACATATTAACGAAAAATTGGTGTATAGTAAAACCTAAATGAAGAGTAAATATTCTTCGCTAAAAATCTGTTAATTTTTAATATTTAAAATATTGAAGGTTTTTTTTTCACTACAGCATATCAGCATTTGAAGGATATGGATATTACTTTATGTCACTCAATCATCATATTCATATTCAATCAATGGATTAATTTAGTTTTAATGTTTTTAAATTGGCATGATGTGATTTAGTTATGATAAAACTGTCGATATCCATTATTGATCGGGAATTGCCAAAAAACACTGCCGGGGAGGCATAGCTGCATAGTGAGCGAGTGAGTGAGTGAGTGAGTGAGCGCGTGCGTGAGTGAGTGAGTGAGAGAGAGAGAGAGAGAGAGAGAGAGAGAGAGAGAGAGAGAGAGAGAGAGAGCGAGGGGGGGAGGGAGAACCGCAGACAAAGGTAAATGGTATTCCACTTTGACCACATTTTACAGATTTCAATTAACAATTTAATGACGTTGCCTCCTAATTAGAGAAAGGGCATTTATTCCTCCGCGGTTAATCCCCTCCCCTCCCCCTTCCCCAACGGCAGCGGCTAAAGCCCAGGACGAGACGGAGGGTCGGGACTGGAGTTCCATCAAGGAGTAGGAACATTTAACAAGGTACAAGTGGTGTTGAAGTTAAATTGGTTTCTAGAAGCAGGTGTTGTTATAAAGGTCTTTAGAGAAGGCTCTGTTTCACAAAGGGTGTTTGTGCAATTCCTCTGAGGGTCTGTCCTCGGCAGTGGTTTCAGTTTAATTTGACCCCAACTAGAAACAGTGATTCCGACAGGCCTCGGGCATTCTCCACGGCAGTGGTTTCAGTTTAATTTGACCCCAACTAGAAACAGTGATTCCGACAGGCCTCGGGCATTCTCCACGGCAACGAGCAACTTTTAGAATCTATTGTGGTTGACAGAAGGGCAAATAGCTTGTAATTATATTTATCGAAATGCATAGCATCTCAACAGAAGAATACAGGACTTATAATTGCATTTCTAATACTTTCTTCTCTCGATAAATCGATCCCGTGAGAAATTGTTCGACTTAGCTTTTGTTCGACTTACAGAACATAGAGTTATAATCAGGTACCATTTAGAAAAAATACATTAATAAAAAATGGAATAAGTCAATTCCTAGAAAATAATTTCTTAAAAATAAATGTTGATTTGCAGTGTACACACCGTCGCTGGCAGGCCACCGCCCAAAAAATGGAAGTCAATTCACACCGTCTGTAACTCCACCGACAGGACACAGTCCATCAACGTTGAGAAATCATCTCCCAGTAAGTTGCCTGTGAGGGGTGACTTAGTTTCTTACAATGTCTAAGTCAAATAATACAAAGTTAGCAATTATTTGGGACCCGTAACATCAAGGGGTCTAAGTACCAAACTCAATATTTTGAGGAAAATGGAGTCAAAGTTGGACAGAATTGGATAATTCGTTCATAGGCCCCTTAATTTCCCTCTGAACTTAATATTACAAAAGTGACAATCCCAAGAGAACACAAAATAGGTGGCAGTGACTGTCAAGAAAATCACTTGGATCTCTTTACCGCTTCCTATTGATTTTTTTTTTTTTTTTTTTTTTTTTTTTTTTTTTTTTTTTTTTTTTACGGCGCATCTACATCTTGGCCATTAGCGCCGGGCTATCTATAGGTTGCCACCCTTTTATAATGCCAACAGCACGTGGTCGGTCACCCCGTGGTCGGTCCTATTGAAATGAATGAAAATTTACAGAGTGTCCCGTAAATGTCTAGTCATATTGTAGGAGGAGATAGAGGACTTTTAGGGGAACAAAAAATGTTCTATGACGATTTTCCGAATTCTCACACATAAGGGAGAAAACGTCGTTTTATTGTTTTATCGAGACAAACGTGGTTTTTAAAAGAATACTCGTTGTAGCTCCGTCCCAGGTGGTTCTACTAGAAAGAAAGTGAAACCTATCGAAAGCTGAGTAAATTTACTATAAGACTAGTTGAAAGTAAACGTAAAAATGAAAGAATGTAAGTACGTCTATCTTACCAAAAGAAAGATATTCTAAATTTCCTGACATTTTCTTGATATTTCTTACCAGCGTTACTCCTCAATGGGTAGGATCTGAGATTTCCGGGTTTCAGAAAAACTTCCTCATTTAACCAGCTTTCTATTCATGTATCACAACCCTGTGTTATTGAAGACTGTGGACGATTTAGGAGCAAAAGTTAAAAAAAAATCACGGATTTGTGAAAAGAAAATTATATTTTTTTTCAGTTAATTCAAATAACATAAAAGAAATATTTGTTTTTATAAATATTTACTTAAATATTAAGTAAATATTTACATAAAACAATAAAAAAAGTTACTTCCACGAAAATAAAAAAAAATCCTAAAACAGTAAATTAATAAAATACAGATTTATTTTGAATTTGGTAATTACAGTAACTAAAACTGAGTGCAGGAGGTGGCCATTAATGAACCCTCCCTGCTTGAATTTCCCTGAAGGTTATTTCCTCCCCGCTGGACAGTTATCCATACAAAAATATTGAGGCAATTAATCAGGTTTGACTTATGAATCAATTTGAACTATAATAAGACTAGCAAAACTTATTTTTAGATTTCCTCCCTTTGCCAATATGATTAGATCAAAGTGTGATGTGATTAAAGAATATCTCGTGTTTTCCCTCTGGATTGAGTCTGTTTGCCTTCGATGCTCCAAAAGTCAACAGCTGACTCCTCCGAAGGACTATGGGATTCTTAACCCAGAATCGGAAAGAAGTGTTTTCATTAGCCAAATATACTTCCCTCTGTTTAGCTAAGGGCGGCAGTTTATTTCTCAAATAGATTAGCCAGCTCTGGTGATAAGATGAAGAAATAAAGATCTTTTCTGGAGAATGCTAGGGTTTTGGGTTTGTGTTGGTGGGAGGTGAGGATGATTAGGGAGGGCTTATTAATCATATTTTGGGAGTCATTAATAAATACCAATATATTATTATCATTACGTGCAAAACCATAGCAATAATAAACTCAAAACAAAAAGTCAACTCATCCCTTGAGGAATATTGCAAAGGGAGAAAATTCAGAAATAATTACTGAGAATAAATTGGCCCAAGAGATCATAGATTTATTTGAGCATCCCTCATTACAACTAGGGGGCGAGGTTAGCTCAGTGGTAGAGCACTCGACTAATGAACTGGAGGACCAGGTTCAAAACCCGAGCGCGCACTAAAGATTTTTTCTTCTAGTGCTGCCGTTTGAGGGTTGGATTTGGGGTCCCAGATCGTCGCTAGGATCGCGCAGCCTTTAATTAATTTAATTAATAATGGGTACCTTGGGTGCTAATGACTCTAGCAGTCGAAGCAGCCAAGGGGAAAATCAGGCGGCCGGAGCATAGTATTGACCACACTATCTCCCTAGTGTGCCGTATGGTTAAGAATCAGATACCTCTACAGTATCTGCCCCTCTGGGCCCTTGTGGCCTGTTACGGGACTGATTTTTTTTTTTTTTTTCATTACAACTATTTACAATATGTGTGATGAAACTGTTATCTAAGGAGACATTAGAACCAGTACCTGCTATTTTCTGCTAAAAGCTTTATTAAAAAAAAAAAAAAAAAATGCACAATCTAAAGGTAAATCTGCGTCGATAGGCATCAAGCTGTCTGTGCTCCCCCCCCCCCCCCCCTACTAGAATTAGCCCTAAAAACAATAAAAGAAACAGAAAGAGATGATTGTTAAGCCTTAGAAACAGCAAAGAGCATCCCATTACTATCTTTCTGCTCAAGAGATTCTAAATGCAAATGAGTCTGAAGAAAGAAGGAAGGTTTTAGAAACAGTCATAACCTTACACAGTTTCTAATGGGCCCCCGCCTACTCTTTCTTCAAAGTATCTTTAATCATCCCTACTGCTTTAGTTATTTCTGAAATGTTGAGTTAAAAATGTGTGTAATTTTATCGAATTATTTCGATATACCAATGAGTGATTATTACTGTGACATTTTTGAGCCAAGCTTGGATCAGATTCGGATTCAGTGCATTCAAATCCATTTAGGTTGTTGTTTATATATATATATATATATATATATATATATATATATATATATATATATATATATGTTTGATGTTATTTTTCGTCGCCGGGATAGTATTTTTAGATGGAACGGCATTTTTCTCCAGCGGTGGTACTCCTCCTCACTTCTTCCTGGAATATTTCGATGGATTCATGTCCATCTTCTTCCATTGGCTACCACCGAGGAAGAAACAAGTACCTGGCTGAAGAAGATGGAGATGAATCCATCGAAATATTCCGGGAAGATGTGAGGAGGAGTACCACCGCTGGAGAAAAATGCCGT
The DNA here is from genome assembly GCA_946811695.1 of Gonocerus acuteangulatus. Taxonomy (NCBI): domain Eukaryota; kingdom Metazoa; phylum Arthropoda; class Insecta; order Hemiptera; family Coreidae; genus Gonocerus; species Gonocerus acuteangulatus. The sequence continues at coordinate 8,717,624 of OX328127.1, read as the reverse complement.
TCCATCTAAAAAAATATATATATATACATATATTTGTGTCTAATTATTTATTCTTTATACATGGCCAAGGTCAAAAGAATAGTACTCCAATTCTCTTTGTACTATTTATTATTTGTACGCCCTACACGTTTCGTGGCCTTTATGCCACCTCCTCAGGTGCCATTACATCCTAAAAATTTTTAATAACATATTTTTCATTTTCGTAAATCCATTAAATTTATGTCATTAATATATTATAAACGAATCAAATTACGTGGAAAATAATATATTTGTGTGTGTATTAGTTAATACGCTACCCGCTATAGCTTTTTTTTGTCACGTCACTTGATATATCGAATTCCCCTAGCAGACGGTTGATATAGTTTATTAACCAGCAAAATTTCGATTAGGTGTTTATTCCGGACTCGTTCATAATTTACCCATGCCCGACGTATTTTCTGTGATAAGGTGATGTTTTATTGTAACGAAACTTGGTGTAAATCCTGTTTATGTAAAGAGAAAGATTTTTTTTTTTTTTTTAATTAAATCAGTTCATCAGAAATGATCATCACAAAAGAAGTGACAAAAAAATAAAACATTATACATACAAGCTCTAGCTATAACACACACTAACCAAATGTGTCATTAAACCTCTTCCATGTATAATAAAACATTATACATACAAGCTCTAGCTATAACACACACTAACCAAATGTGTCATTAAACCTCTTCCATGTATAATAAAACATTATACATACAAGCTCTAGCTACAACACACACTAACCAAATGTGTCATTAAACCTCTTCCATGTATAATAAAACATTATACATACAAGCGCTAGCTATAACACACACTAACCAAATGTGTCATTAAACCTCTTCCATGTATAATAAAACATTATACATACAAGCTCTAGCTATAACACACACTAACCAAATGTGTCATTAAACCTCTTCCATGTATAATAAAACATTATACATACAAGCGCTAGCTATAACACACACTAACCAAATGTGTCATTAAACCTCTTCCATGTATAATTTTTTGAGTATTAGTCATTTCTTTTGAATATATATTAGTACTAGCTGAATGCCCGTGCTTCGTCACGGCAGATAAGTGCCTAGTTATTTTATTGCGTTAAATAATGTATCATCAAAATTAACGCCACTATATAATTGTGTGCAGTTTATTATAGCACGGTTCCCGTCATACTATATGTTATTCATCAATTGAAAAGTAATCAAAATATAATGTTTCTTGACATTGAGGCGCTCCGGACCAGTGTCAACAAACAGATAACCTAGAGATAACCCGTTATCTATAGGTTACCAGTAACAGGAGTTTAACCAGTACAGGTTAAAATTAGTTGTGAATAATAAATGTTTATGTTTTAAAAATGTATGTTTCCAAGATGTCATTTGGAAACATCCATCATATTTGCATGCATTACCAAGAAGTGTTCTGACTGGGGATGCTGATGGAGGACGCTGTGCAAGGGTTGGGGATATTATTATCTTGGATGGACCATCACCAGGTTTAGCGTAACCTCTATGTGGGACAAAATCACACTAATTACTACATTACACTAATTACTAATTACACTACTAATAAATGGATTTTAACTAAACTAAAACTAAAACTAAATCTTTGGGAATTGACTAAAAACTAAATTAAAAATTTAGTTTAGTTTAGTTTAGTTTAGTTTTACTAAAATAACATGAATTAATATAAATCATATGTTATTTCGATAATTAAGTAAATTATTAAAACTAATAGAACTTGCTTAAGAATAAGAAATTGTGGCTTTTTCTCGTAATTTGAAAGCATATGTTCTTTGATAAACTAAATTAGTTAACTAAAAACTAAAACTAAACTAAAATCACAAATTTAGGTCTCTTTTACTAAACTAAACTAATTGAATTACTAAAAACGGAGTCCATATGATTAATAATTATACAAATCTAAAACTAAACTAAAACTAAAACTAAAAATATAACATTATTTTAGTTTTAGTTAGGGAAAACTAACGTTAGTTTAGTTTACTAACGTTAGTTTTGCCCAACACTGGCTCTAACCAACTAAAATATCAAACCCCTCTAAAAATACTTAAAAATTTGAATATCAAAAAATCCTTTCTTAGCGAATGTTTTCATCCTAAAGGGAGTGTCCATTCAAAATTTCAAAATCTTCTGTCTAGTGGTTTGGGCTGGGCGATGATAGGTCAGTGAGGTGTGTGAGTGAGTGGTATTTGACAAATATATAGTAGATTAACTCTGTTCTCCTTGTTTTACAGCCCTGATGAAGGCTCGAATTTCCAGCCGAAACGTAGGCGAAAAATAAAACTACATTTTTCCTATAAAAATGTATTTTTAGCGCGGTTCCTCCCTCCCTTCATAGGGAGGAACCCCGCTTATAAGGTTGATCTCATGAAACAATCCGGAAGTGCCGACTAGAAAATTTTGCGTTTCAGAACCCCTAGGGACCGAAAATGACGGTGGTTCAAATTTGTGTATATATATATATATATATATATATATATATATATATATTTGTCTGTTTGCTCTGTAGCTCCCAGACGAATGGTCCGATTTTGATGAAATTTGGTACAAAAATCTTTCGTCTAATTTGAAAGGTCAAGTTCGTTAACCAGCAAAATTCGCCTACTGGAAGATGTCGTTTGGGGCGAAATTCGCGCAAAAAAAATCGTAACGCTTACGTTTTTGAGTTCATAAGCTTGTAAGTACTCGTTTTATATGCTTCTTGGGCTAGGGACCAAAATAATAACTGCTTCTATTTTAATCTTTCCAAATTAGACTAGGGATATGAACGGAACCGCGCTAAGATGATGCAGTTCCTGCGAGGCGGACTTTATTAAGATACAACCCTACCGAACCTCTCAGTAATTATTCCTAAATTTTCTCCCTTTGCAATATTCCTCAAGGGATGAGTTGACTTTTCGTTTTGAGTTTATTATTGCTGGCGATTATTATTACCTTCCTAGATATGGTTTTGCACGTAATTATAATAATATATTGGTAGACATATTAGGGATTATCCACAAGGATTTTCTGAGGTATAAATTATTTCCACTTATACTTTATTTTTGATCTTCACCTCAGCCAAATTATATTAATGAGCTAATTACAATTCCTCATTTAAACGTTTCGGCCTCAGGGTCATCCTCATTAAACTTCTATCATAAATCCACATATATTCACCCTATTTCCACAAGGGCTTGTCATCAATTTAAATCTATAGGCTTGTCCATCTTCTATAACTAAAACTTTTATACCTATCCTCAAGGGATGAGTTGACTTTTTTGTTTTGAGTTTATTATTGCTGGCAATTATTATTACCTTCCTAGATAAGGTTTTGCACGTAATTATAATAATATATTGGTATTCATTAATTGAAAAATGGACTAGATGAGTTAAGTGCACTCCTAAGAATCGTGGATAGTGTAAAGAAGTCTCTAACTCACAGCCTTCATAGTTTCAGAAATAGCGTCTTATCCCTGTTAATTCTCTGTTCTCAAAACTTGGAGATTTTGAACTTACAAACTAATTCCCTGTAACAATTAAAATAACTGATTTGGTTGTAGACTTTTTACAATACCTCATGAAAATAATAACAACAATTTAAAAGAAGATAATATTATTTTGGCAAACTATTATGGAATGATTTCATTTAATCAATTTCTCTCTCTACCCTGCTTCCTCAATTTCTCTCTCTACCCTGCGTCCTCAAATTCTCACTCTACCCTGCGTCCTCAATTTCTCTCTCTACCCTGCGTCCTCAATTTCTCTCTCTACCCTGCGTCCTCAATTTCTCTCTCTACCCTGCGTCCTCAATTTCTCTCTCTACCCTGCGTCCTCAATTTCTCTCTCTACCCTGTGTCCTCAATTTCTCTCTCTACCCTGCGTCCTCAAATTCTCACTCTACCCTGCGTCCTCAATTTCTCTCTCTACCCTGCGTCCTCAATTTCTCTCTCTACCCTGCGTCCTCAATTTCTCTCTCTACCCTGCGTCCTCAATTTCTCTCTCTACCCTGCGTCCTCAATTTCTCTCTCTACCCTGTGTCCTCAATTTCTCTCTCTACCCTGCGTCCTCAATTTCTCTCTCTACCCTGCGTCCTCAATTTCTCTCTCTACCCTGCGTCGTCAATTTCTCTCTCTACCCTGCGTCCTCAATTTCTCTCTCTACCCTGCGTCCTCAATTTCTCTCTCTACCCTGCGTCGTCAATTTCTCTCTCTACCCTGCGTCCTCAATTTCTCTCTCTACCCTGCGTCCTCAATTTCTCTCTCTACCCTGCGTCCTCAATTTTTCTCTCTACCCTGCGTCCTCAATTTCTCTCTCTACCCTGTGTCCTCAATTTCTCTCTCTACCCTGCGTCCTCAATTTCTCTCTCTACCCTGCGTCCTCAATTTCTCTCTCTACCCTGCGTCGTCAATTTCTCTCTCTACCCTGCGTCGTCAATTTCTCTCTCTACCCTGCGTCCTCAATTTCTCTCTCTACCCTGTGTCCTCAATTTCTCTCTCTACCCTGCGTCCTCAATTTCTCTCTTTACCCTGCGTCCTCAATTTCTCTCTCTACCCTGCGTCCTCAATTTCTCTCTCTACCCTGCGTCCTCAATTTCTCTCTCTACCCTGCGTCCTCAATTTCTCTCTCTACCCTGCGTCCTCAATTTCTCTCTCTACCCTGTGTCCTCAATTTCTCTCTCTACCCTGCGTCCTCAATTTCTCTCTCTACCCTGCGTCCTCAATTTCTCTCTCTACCCTGCGTCGTCAATTTCTCTCTCTACCCTGCGTCGTCAATTTCTCTCTCTACCCTGCGTCCTCAATTTCTCTCTCTACCCTGTGTCCTCAATTTCTCTCTCTACCCTGCGTCCTCAATTTCTCTCTTTACCCTGCGTCCTCAATTTCTCTCTCTACCCTGCGTCCTCAATTTCTCTCTCTACCCTGCGTCCTCAATTTCTCTCTCTACCCTGCGTCCTCAATTTCTCTCTCTGCCCTGCGTCCTCAATCTTCATTAACTTCAGTGTCTTCCATTTTCTCTCTCCCGTAACCTTCTCTATCATCTCTCTCTCTCTCACTCTCACACTCTCACTCTCTCTCTATCTCTCTCTCTCTCTCTCTCTCTCTCTAGTCAAACCCCTTCCTTACCCTCTCTTGCCATCAATATTTTACTTTTCCCTTCAATTCAGTATTTTCCACTCTTAATCTCGTACCCAATCTGAAGGCCAATTCACGCTAGACTGGGTCGGGTCCAGGCCGGGCCAGGGCCGGACCACTTCTTCATCCGCTACCACTTCCCCTCTCTTCTTTCACTCCATCCCACCTATCTCTCCCTTTTCACTCTTCGCTCGCATGTTTCAGGTTTCTGCTTTAATGCTTTCAATGCCTAAGATCTGAAGTTAAAAAAAATTAAAGCCCTACTACAACTTAAGAGAGTTTTTATTTCCTTGTTTGACAATGATATTATTTTCATTTAATTACTTTTTATATATAATATTCATTTTCTATTGCTTTATTTATTCTTATTTTGCTCTTTTAAATTTTATTTATTCTCCTTATAGTTTTCGTTTTATTTGTTTCATTCTTTTTTTTGTTTTTGACTGAGACTGATTTTCAAAGTTATAAAACTGTAAGGAGACCATCGCCACAAGTTACGGGGGAAACACAAGTTACAGTGTACCTGTATTTACTTCATTAGCGCCATTAAATATTTATTATTTAAATGTATGATTAATCAGAAAAATTAAATAATTAATTTTTATTATAAGTTTACAGACCATTAACACAGAAAAGCAAAGGTAGGATGAATGTTTATAAAAAGATAAATAAAATGTTGATAAAACTTTATTTCAATAAGAATTTTTTTTATAAAAGTTAAATTAATATATTTTAAATCAGCTTCTATAAATAAAACTGTATTCCAAAGAGAGAGGTAGTGTTTGTTGAATAAATAGAAGTAAGAAATGATTTCAGAGAAGTGCAAAATGCATTTGGTGTTATTTTTCCTTTAAAAGTAAACACCCTTTTCTGCTCCAATTCATGGCTGTTTGCTTATCCTGAAGAAGGTTGGGGATGGAAGGATTGAGGGGAGGGGAGGTTGATTGAATAAGCATGCAATCAGAGCAGGTTTGCAACATCAGCTGCCCATTCAATCAAAGGGCATTCAATGTTGAATTTGTCAACACTAATCAAAATACTATTAAATTTAAGAGGATTAGCATACAGGGAAATATGGCTACTTTTGAAGTAAATGAAATAAATAAATTATTATACTTCCTTGGTTCGTTTGAAATTACTTCTGATTTCTTACTTTTTTATTTTCGAGGATCTGTAAAGGTATTAACTCTCGGCAGTAAAAATGAAGCGGCAAACACGGGAACTCTGTAAACACAAATTATCTTCTTTCAAATCTGACGTTTCCATCAAATCGGGACACTATTTTATTTTGAAATAAAATGAAAATGTTTGAAATGAAAATTTTTTATTCTTATTCCGGGACACATGTCCCATAGGAATAATTTTGAATTTACAGAATAACATAGTCGGGCACAAATCAACTAAATGATTGACAAATCGATTAAATTTTACTTATGACTAATCAACCATAGGATGAAAGAAGTTAATCACAACTCGAGTAATTCATTAATCATAGGTCATATTAATCATATGTGAAGTTAGTCGTCAATACTTATAGTATTAAGCTAATACCAACTTGTTTACACACACATTGGGCTTTGGAATTCCTTCATGAACCAGTTAATCATCAATCACAAATCAAGGCCTTTTTTAGTCTTTAATCATTAATCTGAGTAAGGTTAGTCAGTAATCATGAATCATTAGTAAAAGCATGTTTTAATCATTAATCATCAATCATAGGCTAGAGAGCAGTTAGTCGTCACTCATTAGTCATAGAAAAATATGATTAATTAATCATCAATAATTAGTCACATTCCGAATACTCATTTATTCTTCCTACTCTGCAGAATAATGAAGAATTTAATTTATAAAATTACAAATAATACAGCTTGCATATAAATATAAGGATTGGGTACGAAGACCAGGTATGGTTGGGATTCGGCTAGGAGAAAAGAACGTCAGACCTTCAGGAAGAAATCCGTATTGGACGTTTCCAATATTTCTCCTAGCCGAATCCCAACCATACCTGGTCTTCTTATCACTACATCCGCTAACTATCTCCATCTCCACTAAGGATTGGGTAGATCTTGCAGGGATAAAAAGTGGTGGAAGAGTCGGGATTTAAATGTTTCTAGGTTGGTAGAATGGCGGGCAAACAGAGGCAAGGAATTCCATAGCAAGATGGCACGGGTGACGAATGATTTTTCGAATAATACAATACGGTGGGAAGGAATATAAAGATCGGAAGGACGAGATCGGGTCTTACGGGAGTGAACAGAGGATTTAAATTTAAGTAGTAGAAAGATATAAGAAGGTCTTCGGGATTGAATTACTTGGTAAAGGACTGAGCCGAGGAAGTACTGTCGGCGATAAAGAGGGAATAGCCAATTTAGCTCCTGATAGAAATGTGATATGTGGGAGTCTCTGGGGATCCCGAGGATAAAACCAATGAAACAGTTCATGAGGCGTTTGAGTTTCGCCTCGAGACCGCCAGAAAGTCCACCGTACACCAAACAACCAAAGTGAAACAATTTTCTTTTGTATGCCAGATTTATGTATTCTATCATGCTCTAATAACTTGTTTCCCGTAAAAAAATTGCCATTTGAAAAAAAAATAGAAGCGTTGGCATTATAGGGCGTTTAAAAAAATGCAATCCCAAAGCATTAAAAAAAAATTTTAAATAATAATAGGTAAATTTTTATTTGGCCTTAACTTCCAATTATTACATGTGTTATCGTGGACAGAATGCCGGCATTAGAACAACTACTAAGAAATCATTCCAGCGAGATCATAACGAGGTATTTTTTGGGTCCAAATTTCAAATTGTTAGTACTGAGCTTAACCGCTTTATATTTTCATAGCCAAAGTATTATTTTTTATTCTAAATCGAATGGATATGGATTTTTCCCCGCTTTTCGTACACTTGTCCCCACTGTAGCACTCATGAATATTCAGGTTTTGAGTTTTTTTTTAATTATTAGTAAAAATTATATTTGTAATTGAAGGGCTCAGTGCCAAAAAAAGATGGCACAACAAAAAAATTATTGTTGGTGACAGAAATTATTTGAATAGGACCAATTAACTCCATTTCTGTCACAAAAATTATTTTTTTCACATTCTTCTTAACTTTAACTCCAATTTTCTCATTTATTTCTAAATGTGTGTTAGTCACATTTGTCACTGAGCCATTCAATTGTAAATTGTGAAGCAGTCAAAATGAAGTGTTATATGAATTAGGCTGTTGGTTCTGGTTGTTCCTTTGGTTTTAGAAGTTCCACTAATTTAGTAGAGTTGTTCTTGATTGCCCAGAACAACGGGGTTCTGTTCTCATCATCTGCGGAACTCACGTTCGCTCCTATATCCACAAGAAGCCTAGCGATCTTGACCCTTCCCAACCTCACAGCTTTGTGGAGGGGCGTCTCTCCGTGGTTGTCCTTGGCGTCTATTTCTGCTCTACCAGCAAGGAGAAGTCTTACTGTGTTTTTGTAGTTGAATGCCGCAGCCGCATGCAACGGAGTCCAGCCTCCTGCGTCTCGCAACTCCGTGTCGAAGCCGTTGTTCAACAGCCAGAAGATGGCCAAGTCTCTGCCGTTCTTGGCCGCGGCGTGTATCAGAGTTTCGTTCAACATCCCGTATCTCATGAAGATGTTCGCTTTGTAAGCATGCAGGACACGAATCAGATCGACCTCGCCTTCTTCCACAGCCAGCCACATGGCGGTCCTCCGTTCCTTGTCCGTGGCTTCGGTCGGACAGCCCAGTTCAAGGAAGGAACTCAGGGCTTCGGCGTCGTGGCTCTTCACGGCGGCGTGGAGAAGGGTGTCGCCGTACTTAGTTCGGAAGTGGATAACAGCGTCCATATTCAGGTCGGCCGTCTGCAATCATAACATAGATAAAATCAATAAATTCGTAAATAAACCAGTAGAGCATAAAACAATTTATGTCAATTAAAAATAATGAACTCAGAAAGCAAAGCTCTAATTAAAAAAATCCGACTCGCAGGAACTGCGTCATCTTAGCGAGGTTACGTACATCTCGAAGAAATGAAATAGATTAGCATCACAAATCATCAGCGCTTATATCTCTGATTGACGTTGCCCCATCGAATATTGCTTCAGAACCTTTTTTGTAGAGAATTTAGTAAGCATTCGAATGGTCACCTTCCACTTACCACGATTTACCAACCGTTATCGAGATATTTACGAAAAATGTATGAAGATCCGAAAACTTTTCATGTCTATTAATAAAATATTTTTTTTCGCATACTTCCTAAAACTCCAAATATAACCAAAGTTTAAACATCTTAGTTTGGATTAATTTTCAAGATGTAGAAATTATTTCAATTGAATCCCGCGATTCTAAGTATCCACAAAGAAATAATGACTTACAAAAACATTGATTCCACTTTTCTCAGGAACGGTTACAGATATCGCCTTAAAAATTGTTTCATTCGTTTTCCTATGTTAGGAAACCTATAAAACAATTACCTGCAAGCATATGAACTCAAAAACGTAAGCGTTGCGATTTTTTTTGCGCTAATTTCACCCCAAACACTATCTACCAGTGGGCGGATTCTGCTGGTTAACGAACTTGACCTTTCAAATTAGACGACAGATTTTTGTACCAAATTTCATCAAAATCGGACCATTTTTGAGCTTGCTAGAGCGCGAACAGACAAGCATATATATATATATATATATTTATATATATATATATATATATATATATATATATATATATATATACAAATTTGAGCCACCTATATTTTCGTGATCTATGGGGTCTGAAACGAAAAAGTTTCTAGTCGGCACTTTTGGATTGTGTCATGAGGTCAACCTCATAAGCGGTTTCTCCCTATGGAGATAGGGAGTAACCGCGCTAAAAATAAAAATCAAATCAAAAATACAATCTATAACATTCTAAAAATATAACGAAAAATGGGGAAAAACAAACTCAACGATTCTAAAATTGAAAATAAATACTAGATAAATGTAATATGAATGAACGATATTGTCTGGGATAAAACATATGTTAATCAAAATAACACATTCGGGAATCAATCTCGTAACTATGACATAATTAATCTGGTCACAATAAAATTATACGAGATGAGATTAATTCAGGTAATACAATTTCTTATTTAATACAAGCTGTTACCCAGTGTGTCATGCTACACCTACTTTCTGTCTATGACTCTCCCCGTATCAAGATCTACCTGTATTCCCAGTTACCTCAAACTGTGTGAATTTGTTTATATCTGTCTAGTGCTGTCTCGTGGCTGTGAAACAGCCAACAGAGGCCAGCACTGCGAATAGATAGCTCTTATCAAAGAAATGCCAGCGCTCCTTAGTTGGACAGTGACTCTTGATAAAAATTTGAAATAAACTGCATTACATGATTATATAATGATGTAAAGTCATCAATGAGTTCGAGTTATTCTAATAATCAAGAACATCAACAAATAAATTTGAGACATTATTCAAAATGGCTGTCGATTCAAAATGGCCGTCAGAATCTGAATGGTTCAGTGTAGCCAATTTTTCTTGAACAAACCATTTGACCATTTGGACAATTTTGACCTAGCCTAGGAGATTACCCGTATCAAGACCTACATGTGTACCAAGTTTGGTCAAAATTGGTCCAACGGTGTTGATTTGTATAAGGAACAAACAGACAAACAGACGTATGGGCAAAGTTTTCATGGCTAATTGACATCTGAATTAAATTAAAAATGAAATGATTAAGAGAAGACTTATGTATATGTTACAATCTATAATCTGTTCAACAAAAACATTAAAAACAGAGGGAAAAATGGAAAAATAATATAGAAAAATAATTAAGAATAGAAAATAGAAAATAAAATAAACTGAATAAATATTTTAAAAAATAATAAAATCTGAGATTGAAGCTGCAGAAAAACAGATTTTGTAATACTTACACAACATCGGCGCTAATGACTAAGAAGTCGATGCGCCGTAAAAAATTAAAAAAAAAAAATAAATAAAAAAAAAATAACTTACACAACATGCTAACGATATCAGCAAACATAATACACCAACTGCAGCTCCTGGAAAACAATATATAATTATGAGAAATTCAAGAAGTCATTTTGATGCATTAGCTATACTGTATTTACTTTATTTATACAAACAAAAGTAAGTATGCAGTTACACACACTCACACAGTATATATATATATATATATATATATATATATATATATATGTATATATATATATATATATATATATATATATATAAATTAGAAAAACTGATATTTCCTTGATCTATGGGTTCTGAAACATGAAATTTTATAATTGGTTGGCCTCCCTATGGCCCAGTGGTTATCGCCTTCTATTCTCAAGCGAGGTATGGGGGGTTCAAAAACCGCCTGTAGCAGATTGTTTTTTTTTTCCTTGATGTTTAAAGGCCACTCAACCACTATTGGGTCATTTATGCCTCTTGGTCGGTCCCTTGGTAGCATCGAAAGCAGAGACAGAGCCCGACGGCCAGCGGGAGATGGACCTAGCCAAGGTCGAGTAGAGTCCCTCGTGCCAGTTCTACCTTAGTGCCCCGCATCTGGTGACTGGCTGCTAGGTCTATGATAGAAGGTGTGCTTGCTACCTTAGTGTCCCGCATCTGGTGACTGGCTGCTAGGTCTATGATAGAAGGTTGCAGCAGATTGAATTTATGCATTTCAGAGCCCGTTAAAAAAACACTCCCTTCTGCACGATGGATGTTTAGAAAGGGTGGCAACCTATAGATAGCCCGGCACTTATAGCCCTGTCTGTCATATGCGGGTTTATTTTACTACGGATGCTAAAACTACACTCCATCGCCCCCTCCTACCTCTGTGCTAATATAATATTAACTAAATGAACCTATTATAAAGGATAATATTGGCAATATTGATTATCCAATTTACAAGTAATTACCCTGTTCACACGTCCTGCCCAGAATAATTTATGTTAACAACCAATCGAACCGTTTATAATGAATCTATTAGCAGGTAACCAACCATAAATATCCCCCACAGATTAAATAACCGTCCTGCTTCAATACCAATCTAATTTCTGGAAATGTCCCTTTGTTGTCATGGAATTGTAAGCATGAAATTGTATACTAATACACTGATTGTTACAACTCTAATTATTTGTTCATATACAAACTGAAAGAAAATGCGCTAAAAGAATCATGGCTTGGAGAGGTAAAATTATTCTTGCATCGTGCAAAATACAATTGATAAAAATGTCCGATTTGCCGGAACTGAGTCATTAGAGCAGATTTTCATAAAATTCATATGTCTAGTGTCGTCTGGAAAGCGTGGGATAGATATAGTTAATATTTTGGGAAAAATTAAAATACCTACTTCAAAGAAATGTTACATTTTAAGCGCCACTACGTGTAATACATCTACTTATGTAGATCTTATCATATAAAATCATATCATTTATATCTTATTATATAAATCAGCTGTTTCTCTGTCTGACTGTTTTTTCCCTATAAAAATCCACACCTTTTGACCGATTTTGACCAAACTTGGCACAGAGGTAGGTCTTGATCCGGGGAGTGTCGTAGGCTAGGTCAAAATCGTCTATGACTCACAGTTCGAAGGTCACGGGTTCGAAACTGTGAACCCGAACAGTTACAGATTTGCGTTATTAGATTTTATTATTACTTATTTGGTTTATATTTTATTTTTTTATTTTCTAGATACAGAATGTAGGTGTAGCATGGCACACCGGGTAATAGCCAGTGTTTTATATAAAAACGCACGCACATCTTGAATGAATGAAAAGTTTTATTCTTATTCCGGGACAGAAGTCCCATAGGAATAATTTTGAAATTACAAAATAATTTTGAATTTTACGTATAAACTTAACAACTTATAAATGCTATCAGTATCAATATATAGTGTACAGCTTCAATATAGACTATGTGTTGGGTAAAACTTGGAGGGATAGAAGGTGGTGGAAGAGTCGGGATTTAAAGGTTTCAAGGTTGGTAGAATGGCGGACAGACAGAGGTAAGGAATTCCATAGCGAGGTGGCACGGGTGACGAATGATTTTTCGAATATTGCTGTTCGGTGGGAAGGAATATAAAGATCGGAAGGACGAGATCGGGTGTTACGGGAGTGAACCGAGGATTTAAATTTAAGAAGTTGAAAAATATAAGAAGGTCTACGGGATTGAATTACTTGGTAAAGGACTGAGCCGAGGAAGTACTGACGACGATAAAGAGGGAATAGCCAATTTAGCTCCTGGTAGAAATGTGATATGTGGGAGTCTCTGGGGATCCCGAGGATAAAACGAATGAAACGGTTAATGAGGTGAACTGTTTCCACAATAACATCTTCCACAATAACGTGAAAATTAACTTGTATTTTAAATTTCTCATTGACTACAGAAATCAGAAGTAGCAAAGCGTCTTGAATTCAATTTTTAAAGAGAATTTTATTTGTCATTAATTTTATGTAACCCTTCTTTGGCGATTTACATTTTCTTCAAAAGTCTTCGTTGGAGGGCGACGTAAAATTGGTAATTAACTCATCTTTGTAGTTATATGAATATTTAATAATCTTCATCGAACTCCAATCTTAAATTACATTAAAAATTCGGCTTGGTAACTATTGTCATGTTAGATTTTATTGTACAAGTTTATGTCCTTTATGTGTTCCAGTATTGTGTCATAGTGATATCTGTCATCTCCAAGGAGTTCTGTCAAATGTCATTTTTATATAATGGCTACCCTCTGTGGGAAGTTAATCATTTTGTGAAGTATTTTTAAGATCTATAAGTATATTTTTAAGTAATATTTGTATGTAATACTTACTTGTTAAAAACATTCTTGAACATTTATTCGCACACTCTTCAAAGAATTTGAAAAACAATATTCCATGTAAGCCACGTCTTAGGATATTATTGTGTTTGTTATAATAAATGGATACAAACTAAATTTCACAATATTATTGATGTGACGTTAGAACTAAATGGGAACAGAGATTAACTAACACTAATTAGTTTGATAAGAATATTGCGAGCTGATAGTGGAATTCACCCCCCCCCCCCTCTCATTATATATATGACCTTGAAAATGACGTCATTCATATTGTAGGGCAAAAGTAAGTCATTTTTAGCGCGTTTCTTGCCTCAATATAGAAATAAAACCTGACTTCGACTCCCAGAGATTATAACAAGAAATGTCGACAGTCTATTACTTATATACTTATATATATACATACATATATATAGGTATATATGTATATATATATACACATATATATAGGTATATATATCTATATATATATATTTATATACTCATCAAAGAATTTTAGGATAAATCCTTCAACTCTTCCTTAATCCTTCCTACTAAATTACCTCTTGTAAAGATAATATACCTATATATATATATATATATATATATATATATATATATATATATATATATATATATATATATATATATATATATTTATATATATATAGTTATATTATATGTGTAGATCCTAAGTTGAAAACTAAGATGTTGTAGGTAGTTGGTAACAGCTTATTCAGTCTTCATTTATTTTATATTTTATATTAAATTTTTGTTGTTGTTGAAACTTTTTGGCTATAAGCCATTTTCAAACTAATTATCTGTATGATTTTGCATTATTTTTTTATAAATTATAATCTTCAGATTATGTGCTTGTAAATTTTATGTTATTTAGTTTGAGGAGGAAATTTCATTTTTTTAAATTGTATAGTTCGTGTCTCTATTATTACATGGATAATGTTATTATTACCTCAAATATTATATATTTTTTTATATATTTTAGTCTGCTTCTGTAAAGGAGGACTAGAGTTCCAAGACTAAAATTACATACAATTTAAAAAAATGAAATTTCCTCCTCAAACTAAATAACATCAAATTTACAAGCACATAATCTAAAGATTATAATTTATAAAAAAATAATGCACAAACATACAGATAATTAGATTGAAAATGGCTTATAGCCGAAACGTTTCTAGACTAACAAAAATGTAATATAAAATAAATGAAGACTGAATAAGCTGTTACCAACTACCTGTATCATGATGATTAGATAGTTAGCCGTCGAGGTGATAAGCTGTTACCAAGTACCTGTATCATGATGATTAGATAGTTAGCCGTCGAGGTGATAAGCTGTTACCAAGTACCTGTATCATGATGATTAGAAAGTTAGCCGTCGAGGTGATAAGCTGTTACCAAGTACCTGTATCATGATGATTAGATAGTTAGCCGTCGAGGTGATAAGCTGTTACCACGTACCTGTATCATGATGATAAGATAGTTAGCCGTCGAGGTGATAAGCTGTTACCAACTACCTGTATCATGATGATTAGATAGTTAGCCGTCGAGGTGATAAGCTGTTACCAACTACCTGTATCATGATAATTAGATAGTTAACCGTCGAGGTGATAAGCTGTTACCAACTACCTGTATCATGATGATTAGATAGTTAACCGTCGAGGTGATAAGCTGTTACCAACTACCTGTATCATGATGATTAGATAGTTAGCCGTCGAGGTGATAAGCTGTTACCAACTACCTGTATCGTGATGATTAGATAGTTAGCCGTCGAGGTGATAAGCTGTTACCGACTACCTGTATCGTGATGATTAGATAGTTAGCCGTCGAGGTGATTAGCTGTTACCAAGTACCTGTATCATGATGATTAGATAGTTAGCCGTCGAGGTGATAAGCTGTTACCAACTACCTGTATCATGATGATTAGATAGTAAGCCGTCGAGGTGATAAGCTGTTACCAACTACATGTTACATGATGATTAGATAGTTAGCCGTCGAGGTGATAAGCTGTTACCAACTACCTGTATCGTGATGATTAGATAGTTAGCCGTCGAGGTGATAAGCTGTTACCAACTACCTGTATCATGATGATTAGATAGTTAGCCGTCGAGGTGATAAGCTGTTACCAACTACCTGTATCATGATGATTAGATAGTTAGCCGTCGAGGTGATAAGCTGTTACCAACTACCTGTATCATGATGATTAGATAGTTAGCCGTCGAGGTGATAAGCTGTTACCAACTACCTGTATCATGATGATTAGATAGTTAGCCGTCGAGGTGATAAGCTGTTACCAACTACCTGTATCATGATGATTAGATAGTTAGCCGTCGAGGTGATAAGCTGTTACCAACTACCTGCATCATGATGATTAGATAGTTAGCCGTCGAGGTGATAAGCTGTTACCAACTACCTGCATCATGATGATTAGATAGTTAGCCGTCGAGGTGATAAGCTGTTACCAACTACCTGCATCATGATGATTAGATAGTTAGCCGTCGAGGTGATAAGCTGTTACTAACTACCTGTATCATGATGATTAGATAGTTAGCCGTCGAGGTGATAAGCTGTTACCAACTACCTGTATCATGATGATTAGATAGTTAGCCGTCGAGGTGATAAGCTGTTACCAAGTACCTGTATCATGATGATTAGATAGTAAGCCGTCGAGGTGATAAGCTGTTACCAAGTACCTGTATCATGATGATTAGATAGTTAGCCGTCGAGGTGATAAGCTGTTACCAAGTACCTGTATCATGATGATTAGATAGTTAGCAATCGAGGTGATAAGCTGTTACCAACTACCTGTATCATGATGATTAGATAGTTAGCAATCGAGGTGATAATCTGTTACCAAGTACCTGTATCATGATGATTAGATAGTTAGCCGTCGAGGTGATAAGCTGTTACCAACTACCTGTATCATGATGATTAGATAGTTAGCCGTCGAGGTGATAAGCTGTTACCAACTACCTGTATCATGATGATTAGATAGTTGACCGTCGAGGTGATAAGCTGTTACCAAGTACCTGTATCATGATGATTAGATAGTTAGCCGTCGAGGTGATAAGCTGTTACCAACTACCTGTATCATGATGATTAGATAGTTAACCGTCGAGGTGATAAGCTGTTACCAACTACCTGTATCCTGATGATTAGATAGTTAGCCGTCGAGGTGATAAGCTGTTACCAACTACCTGTATCGTGATGATTAGATAGTTAGCCGTCGAGGTGATAAGCTGTTACCAACTACCTGTATCATGATGATTAGATAGTTAGCCGTCGAGGTGATAAGTAAAGATGGAATGGTTGGGATTCGGCTAAAGAAACCTCAATATGATTTTTTTCAATAAAAAATCTATATTTTGGACGTTTCGGCAACTCATTGGTAGCCTTCGTCAGCTATGGAAATGCCTGGAGGCAGAGGAAGACCAATGTTGACAGTTAAGTCACCATAGTGGAAGTGCGCGTGGACACTTCCACTATGGTGGACTCTTCCACTGCCTCCAGGCATTTCCATAGCTGACGAAGGCTACCAATGAGTAGCCGAAACGTCCAAAATATAGATTTTTTATTAAAAAAAATCATATTGAGGTTTCTTTAGCCGAATCCCAACCATTCCATCTTTACTTAAGTACCTGTAGGTATATTATCTTTACAAATGGTCATAATACGCTGGCATTTATGTATATATACATAAATGCTAGCGTATTAGTCAAGGGCTTGTCCACTATGAACGCGCACTAAAGATTTTTAACTGGAATCGTACCGTACTATCAGATGCCTCTACAGTATCTGTCCCTCAGGGCTTTTGTGGCCCGTAACAGGACTAATTTAATTATTCCAAATTAGATCTTCTTTTCGCCGATTTCCCCAACCTAAGTTTTAAAACCTGTTCCGGGCATTGAATGCAGTTCCTACGTTGACCTCATAGCCGAGCCGAGAGAACTTGTCAGCTCGCTCACGCACCACAGCATCATGACGCAGAACAAGACCACCGGGTGACAAATAACAATTCTGTACCATATGGGTGGTCTTCGCTGAATGAGCGCTACCCATAAGGCAGAGTAAGAAACCCATTCGCGCTACCCATTCTTGGTAAGGAATCACTGATCATAAGCGAATTTTCGTCGATATATCTTTGATGCGCGGTCATAATTTGTTAAGTCGAATATAATAATTTTTCTGTAGAGCAAAAGCAAAGTTGCCTAATACCAAGAAGGAAGCTATAAATATGACTTAAGGCTATAATATCAATAGATACAGCTGACACATTTTTAAAGTTTGCCTTAAGACCATAATTCCCACCAGTAGCTGTGGCTTTGTGTTATAATATTATTTCATAATATACCAATGCTCAAAATATAACTTAAGCCCGTATGACCACTCATCAAAGATATGTTTTTGAACATTTTTTTGGAAAATGTGAAGACCAGGGTTCTAGCCACCGATTATTTTGAAATTTTGCACTATATCGTATTTTGATGCACTAAACACGAATCCGTTAAAAAACAAAACAAAAAAAACTCGCTCTCAACTAGGAAAGAAGTTATTAAGCACTAAAGTTTACTGTTATGAAGGTTATAAAAGTTGGCGTAAACAGCGTATTAATAATCATGTATGTTAAGAAGAATGTCTAGGACGACTTTTGGGTAGACGATCTATGCGATTCCGCTCGCTCAAGAAGATACCAAAACTCTAGTCAATCCAAATCGCTGTTATGAATAGAATTCCGATGTTATGGAGGTTATAAATAGATTATCAACATTTCATATGAGAGTTCTTTGTTTCCCGATGTTACATGTCTGCACATGCGCATGTTTACAAATACGCTGTTTACCCCAACTTTAACCTCAATAACAGTGAACTTTAGTGCTTCATAACTTCTTTTCTAGTTGAGAGCGAGTTTTTTTTTTTTTTTTTTTTTTTTTAACGGATTCGTGTTTAGTGCATCAAAATACGATATAGTGCAAAATTTCAAAATAATCGGTGCCTAGAACCCTTTTCTTCACATTTACCAAATTCTTTACTACATGCAACCTTAAAGCCTACACTCATACAATATTCGCTAAACTTTAAGAATCCCCATCCCAGAGATAAGAGCTTTTATACCCGTTGCCCGGATGCCCTTTGTGAATGTTCTATGACTTACTCCACTATAGTGGTTCTTAATGTAACAGTCTCAGATTTCGGGAGTCGGCGAGATATCAAAGAGATTCTCATGAGACGGGAAGAAGCAAAGGGAAATGTGTTTGGAGAATTCTTTATGAGGTCTTCATACAAAGCAATGTTCTCCCTATTTTTCCGGAAAAAATATTTTAATGTGTTCCCAAATAGGTTTAGTTTGTTTCATGCATCTTGGTAGAGAAGAAACAAATTTGAAGCAGAAACATTAGTGACATGGGCGTATATAGAAAATAATGTTAATGGGGTCTGGGAGAATTTCGGTGGGGGGGGGGGGGCTGGGAGTATTTGGGGGTGTGGAATACTGACAATCTAGAACTTGGAACAGTTATCCAATTAAAACGTTATTACATCCATAAAAAAATATTAATTCTGAACTAAGTGATCTTATTTAATTTCTTTTTAAGGTTTTTATGACATATTTTTACTGATTAAATCAAAATTTTGGGAGGGGGGCTGCATAGAAGCAATGATGATCAATGAAGAAGACATTAAGTACATATGAAAATCGACTGGTCCTGTGGTGGAAAGTTGAATGTAGAAAAGCAATACCCGAAAGAAGAAATTCACTCCGATTATTTAACCTAGTCGGGATTTTCTATCAGAATGCCTGCGGGAAAAAACTAAGTCCCAATTTTTTATAAATCAAATGAAAAAAAAAACTGGGTCGATTTTTTATACTCTATTAACAGAACCACCCCTCCCTCTAAAACAACCTGGAAAATGATTAATAAAATTAAACACAATTGGTAAAACCCTCCTATTGCAGTCATAAAGGAGAATTTTCTTATTATTACCCGAAACTATAAGAAATCGTCTAGGCCAACAATTCTCCTATGTGTGAAGTGATGAAATATGCGATCAGAATCGAGAAGACTAAACAATAATTTAGAAACTATCTTATTATTATCGACACCAAAATTCATACACCCATTAAACGAACCATTAACACTGCATTAATTGACTCTAGTAATGACCCAAGTAAAATAAAATTTACCTAGAGAGGATGGAATCTGTTATAGGATGCTGAAAAATCTTCCGTCAATTGGGAAGTCGCTACTGTTAAAGTTATGTAATAATTGTCAAAACCATGGAAGCTCTAGTCATTTCTTCTCAAATGACTTTGAAAATTGGTCTTCAAATTCCCATCAACTTGACGTGCTGGGGTGAATCGGGCTCTGGATTCGGATTCAGCAATAAAATACATAATAATATATGTATGGTGTGCCTCTGTTATGTCACCCATCTAAGTGGAAACTAGCAATCATCATACCAATTAAGAAATCTAATATAGATACAACATCAGCTGATAGTTATAGACCAATAGCTCTGAACAGCTCTACGTTTAAGATTTTTTAGAGAATATTAAATATGAGGTGTCTATCGTTCATTGATGGAAATAAGCTTCTATCCCCATCACACTATCAATGTGGCTTCAAACCGAATCACTAGGCTAAAGATAACATTATTACCTTAGAGAAGCATTGGACTCATTAATTTCTAAGAAATCTGTTTTAGCGTATCATTTGGTATCGAAAAGACTTTTGATACAGCTAGGCGTCGAGCTATTCACGCAAACCAAGGTGAATAGAATGCTTGAGGAAATTTCATCAGTTTTCTGTGACATTTTCTTTCGAATACAACTTTCCGAGTCAAATTGGGTACAACACATTCAAATGTATTCAATCAGGAAAACGGAGTGCCCCAAGGCAGTGTAATAAGCACAACGCTAATCAAAATTTTTATGGACGCAGTCTGCGAACATATTAATTCTCCAGTCCATATTGCCTGTATGTGGATGATTTGCTTATTTATTTTTGAAAATAATATTTAGAAAATGACGCAGGTTTCATCTAAAATACAACAAATAGGCTGCATTGGAGCACTAATTACGGACTCTCTTCAGCCAAGATTCTAGACGTTCCTTGTTGATTTGACACTACTCCTGCGGTCTGGAACTTTATGCAAAATTTCCATCAAACACCATACAACAGTATGCATCTTTCTCCAGCCACGATCCTAGACATTCCTTGTGGGTTTGACGTCTGGAACTTATGCATAATTTCCATCAAACACCATACAAACTAATTTCCTCATTTTAAATTCCTGAGCAGAAGATGAAGTTGAAGCCCGTCTCACCCTGGAGTTGCAGCCCTATAGAAGCAAGATTCATTAATCTCGGCTCTTTGCAGTTTGATGACAATGTACTTCACAAGTTTTACTACTTAGCGGGAAGATCTCCTTTCAACGGGGGCACAACTTTATTCTATTAAAGCTCTCTCTTTAGGAGCTTAATGGAGGATCTTCTCTACGGGATAATGCCCGGCTTTTACCAAGATATTCTCAACAATCTTAGCTATTTACAATAGATTTTCTTTAAATTTAATTCAACCAAGAAAAGTAAAACGTTGGAGTTTATCTCATTTAATTTAAATAACAATATTTGAAGGGTTCAATGCAAAAACTAGACAAATCCAAAAATTCTTCTTCCTCTCCAAAGTCAGCACTACATATTGATATTATTGATGCCCCCAAAAAACAGATAGGTCACGTTATATATGAGTTTGAAGACAGTAGAACTTGGATAATTCGAACCCCTAGGGACCGATAAAACAAATCGAATTATCCAAACTTCGAATTACAAAAGTTTTTGAAAATAAAGGGATAAAAATCGAATTTCATATTTTCACATTTTTTAATTTTAAAAAATACATATATTTTATTTATACAATAACAAACATTTCATAAATTGATGATTACATACATAAGTAATAAATAATTTATCAAAAAAGTAAAAGTCTATTTTTTTGAAAAAAAAAGTCATTTTCATGGGCAAGAACCTTTTTCTTTATTTTTCAGGAAACTTGTTAGGAGGAATTCATTGCATTTTTAGATTTTTTTTCTTTATTCCTTTTTTTAACTTCTTTAATCGCAGCTATTTTCTCTGGTTAAAGTTTTATAACTTCTAGGCTTCGACATCCTAAATCAACAACTCCACTGTACAGCAGAAATTCTAGCACAAACAATACAACAGATCTAGGCGCTGACTGACATAACTGAATAGGAAATGAAGATGAGAGTGATGGTGGTATGGAATTCTATGATAAAACGACAGGATGGTGTATGTAACTACAACCCCTGGAAGGGAGGAAGCGCGACCCACCACTTTGCAGAACTCCTAGAGTCCAAGAACTAGACTATGAGACCGCCGCGCTTCTTGTCCCGGAACCCCTACATCCGCATGTAAAAGTAAACCCTACATCCTTCTTACCCAAGGGGAAAATATTTTCACAAGATTTAAGATCGACCACTCCCCATTGGAGATAAAAAATTCGAATTATCCAAAGTTTTATTCCAATTAACCACGGTTTTTTTACATTGCTAATGCCCTAAATTCTAGGGACCGAGAGAAATATTCGAATTAACCACGATTTCGAATTATCGAAGTTCGAATTATCCATGTTCTACTGTATTAGGGATTCTTCAAAAACAAGATAAGTCCAACGCTTTTCCACCAAAATACAGACTAGCCCTTGGACCTGTCTGCTATTTCAGAATGTTTATCATCCAAAAATGATTTGTTTTTATATGTTCTTAATTATCTTTTAAAAAAATGTATTTATTTTATGTACAATGCAAAGCTTTTGGTGGGACAATAGTAGGTATGAAAGCAATTTTCCTTTCAACCAGCAAAACTTTAGCTATGCATTTTTTTTATGTTTCTGGGCATTTTAGTTTTTGGACTTGTCTAGTAATTGTAATGAACCCTTCATTTATTCTGAATTAACTAGAATCTATAAAATACATTTCGTAGTAATTATTGAAAGATTACATTGCCATGAGTGTACCTGAGGTGGGATGGTGCACAGTTGTTGCACCCTCTAGACGGATAGTTTTTTTTTTAAGGCATGTCAACCTTAGGGTCATGAACGCCATTGAATGAAACTTTCATTATATTTGGAGGTGAAATTTTCTCCTCATTTCTTTTGAATTTAATAATTTATTGAGTCAGCTTTTGGTTTTTCTTGAATTACTTATCATTGCCATTATTAATCATTGATCCTGGCATTTTTTCCTTACTTATATTACTTGCAGTGTATTTTCCATGCGTAATATTTATTTGCGTTTCTGTACACAGAACAAATGTAAATAAACGCACTCACACTCAAGCGGACACACACACAGACATATGCACTCACCCATACACATATACCAACCCATATCCATGCAACCTCACTCACATATTCTCTAACACACACACACACACACACACACACACACACACTATCCTGCTTATTTAATTAATCTTATGTCTTTAGATTTTATTTATTAAATCCGTTTTGTCTATAAAGTTTAATATCTTTCTAACGTTATCAGCATCATCTCCAAGGATTTCATCCATGACGTCTGATAACATTAGCTCTTCTCTAATTGATTGATATATTCGGCATTCTGTGAGTAGATGTTTCACTGTTACTTGAACGTTGCATGATTCACAGATTGGGGGTGGTTCTTTAGAAAAAAGAAATGAATGAGTTAATCTTGTATGCCCAATCCGCAATCGACTTAAGGCAACTTCATGTTTTATATTGATGCTGGGTGGGGTCTTCCAAGCTTTAACTGTCGATTTTATTTCTCATAAATTGTTGTTTTCTATTATTTGCCATGTAGATTGCCAGTTTCGCCAGACTATTTCCTTCAGGTATTTAATGATATCATTCTTTGGAACCCTATGATAGGGAGTGCCTTCGTTTACAGCTCTTTTCGCTAAGGCATCGGCCACCTCATTCTCTTTTATTCCGCATATATAGTTTTTTATTTCAGAGTAAATGCATTTTCTGGTCGCTAGACTACTTGCGTGTCAGTCAGCCAAGGAGGTTGACGGGGATGTGTTGGGAGTATAGAGAGTTTAGGATGGCCGTGTAGGTTCGAATAGAATTTGAGGTAGAGGGATTTGGATAAAGGATAGATAAAAGGGATATTAAGGTTATATTATAGGCATTTCTAAAGTGACACAACTCAAAATAAAGCTCACCTTAAAATGTGTCACTCTTGCCTATGTAGGGGGAATAGACATGAAGGGTGACACAAGTGTCCTCTGGTGTCCAAGCTCTGAAGCTGCAGTTTTGATGGTTGATAAAGAGATATTTACCATGTCTTTCATAGTCATAACTGAAAAACGCTGATTTTTGAGTTGTGTCACATTAGAAATACTAGTGCGATATTAAACTTACACTTTTAATGAAAGGTACTCCAAATTCAAGCATCATGTGTCATCTTTTCAGCAGTCACCAAAATTGCTTTTGAACGAAAACGTGAGCGCAAAAATTTGATTATAAAGTACCACTACAATAAAAAGAATTAGAATTGTCCTCATGCATGCAATGCTCATCAGGAATATGAGTTATGAATTGGTTGTTTGAACTAGAGAACTACTGTTTGTATTGTAGAAGACTATAGTTTGTAAGGTAGTTTGTCGTGTAATGGTGGATGGAGTTAATGGTTCTTTCTATCTTCACGTTTATTGCTTCTACACACGAAGGTATATAGAAAAAGCACTCTTTTCTTGCTTCCAAGCAGAGGGGCTTGTAGTCCAACTAGGTAGAGGGGTTTTCTCTTGTTCTTGTAATGTTACAGTTGGAAAAATATTAAAAAAAAATCTATTTCGTTACGGTTAATATTTTTTCTCAAACAAAATTCAATCCAAAAAATAAAATTCTAAATAAAGTTCGTAAAAATATTTTCCTTAGAGATTATCCTTTTCGAACCAACGGGCCGGGGGCTATTGGGGTTGCACTTTTGAATGATTTTTTGAAAGAAATCTTCAAATCTTCATCAAAACTAGGTACGTCAAATGATCCCTGTTAAAATGTATATATATATATATATATATATATATATATATATATATATATATATAGAGAGAGAGAGAGAGAGAGAGAGAGAGAGAGAGAGAGAGAGAGAGACCTTTTTCGTTTATATATGCTTATATAAACGAAAAAGGTCTATATATTAAAACTTACATATCGTCCCTACCATGTCACACTATCGAATATGCAAATCGGAGCAAACTAGAAAACGTACATATTCAATCAATTGAAGAATTAATTTATTGCAAAATGATCTTAGTCGATACTTTATTTAAGGCATTAAAGGCTATTCTAAAGGGGTTAGAGTTGTGACAATTTGCGACAAGCTGTATCGTCCACGATCCAAGAGCAAAGTCTCGAATCTGAAAAACGAAATTTTGCATATTCGATGGTTTGACATGGTAGGGACGATATGTAAGTTTTAATATATAGAATTTTCTAAGCAAACGGATGAACTAATTATTCAACGGAATTATTGATTTTCATATATCGGTAAACATTTTAGCGCTAAAACAAACTCTTTAGGTAAAATAACATCCGAGATACAGCTCTTCAAACTTGGGATATTTTTCCCAAAATTTAACTAAGCCTGGATGGAAGGATATACAGGCCGGAATAATCCTCTTACAAAATACTCATGAGAATGAGAATTATAGTTAATTTCAATCACTTTAATTGAAGCGCAATTGCATGTCTATATGGCTAGTGAGTGTCTAGTTATCTTTAAAAACCAAACCAATGGGAAGGGGATGCCAAAAACCCCACCATAACTAGTAGCGTTGGAGCCCGCACAACACCCCGAAAAATCAGCGTTGCGCGTTTTTTTTGCAAACTCGATGTCCTAGGTGACTGGACTATTCCACTTGTAGTATCTGCAAACCTAGTCATCGCGGAGTTTTTCAATTTTAGGACGGGGTTTGTAGTGTTTACCATCCTTAGAAAGGATTGAGGCAATGTCATATATGTTTTCGAAAGGAAAGCCCCAACTCATTGTGGGTATCGAACCCACAACTTTAGGAGCCGGACCTCCTAAAAATTAACGCGAGACAACAATTCTTATCAGAATAACATCGTTCTGAGCTATTATTTGTGCTGTTGTAAAATTGAAGGTTGCCCCTTGAAAGTTTTCCACTAAAGTTGAGAACTAAATAAGAGAGAGACGGAGATGAGCGGCTGAATGAAGTTGTCGCCTGAGTGTTAATCCGCCGCGTTCTTGGGAGTCCGCGGAAATTAAAGCCTGTCCTTCAGGGGACCTCGGCTTCTAATTCCACTTCATCTACCAACTTCATTTAGTTCTAGTCCTCTAGTCCAGGCCAGCTTCATTCCTTCAGGATTAGGAAGTCATGTCTTCAAGAGGGGAAGTGGTGGAGTCCTGTCCACTTCCGCATCACATCCCGTTCACTTCCTGATAATCAACTCTTCTAGTAGCTTCTAATTCCACTTCATCTACCAACTTCATTTAGTTCTAGTCCTCTAGTCCTTCAGTCCTTAAAGCTAAGGAAGTCATATCTTCAAGTGGTGAAGTGCGGACCAGTTTCTGCAGGATGTAAGCCGGAAGTGAGCACTAAGTGGAAAGGAAAGGTACAAGAAGCGAGCAGGAAATGATCAAGAAATGAGCGCGGTTCTTTGGAGTTGCATTTTCGTTTCACATAATATTTTCGGCCACTAAGGTCAAGGCTTAATATTCCATGCTGATTGCCAATAAAATAACCAGAACAAAATATAATATCATTATATATATATATATATATATATATATATATATATATATATATATATATATATATTAAAATCCTTCAAATCGGCCTAATTTAGCCGGTATTCGGTCTTTTTTAGCGTGGTTCCTCCCTCCCCCATAGGAAGGAACCCCGCTTATAAGGATGATCCCATGAAGCAATCCGGAAGTGCCGACTAGAAAATTTTGCGTTTCAGAACCCCTAGAGAACGAAAATAACGGTGGTTCAAATTTGTATGTATATATATCTATATATATATATATATATATATATATATATATATATATATATTTGTCTGTTCGCGGCCTGAGAGCTCAAAAATGGTCCGATTTTGATGAAATTTCGTACAAAAATCTTTCGTCTAATTTGAAAGGTGAAGTTCGTTAACCAGCAGAATCCGCCCACCGGAACATGGTTTTTGGAGTGAATGTCGCGCGAAAAAAATCGTTCCGCTTACTTCATATGCTTGCAAGTACTCGTTTTATAGGCTTCTTGTCATAAGAAAATGAATGAAACCATTTTTAAGGCGATAGCTTTAACCGCTTTCAAGAAAATTGGAAAAATAGTTGTTGAATACCGTTTTTGGTTTGGGTACTTAGAATCATGGGATTCAGTTGAAACATTTTCTGCATGTTCAACTTTCATCAAAACTAATATGTTGACATTTTGGTTACGTTTGGAGTTAAGGAAGGGTTAGAATAAAATATTTTATTAACAGACATGAAAAGTTTTGGTAACTTTGTATACTTTCCTTAATATCTCGAAAACGGTTGAGAATCTTGGTAAACGGAAGATTACCATTAGAAATCTTACTAAATGCTCTAAAAAAAAGGTTATGAAGAATGTTTTGATTAGGCGTGGTCAATCGGAAAAATAAGTGCTTAAAACTTTAAAGTAATTGATTTCGCTTATTCGAACTGTTCTTTTTGTCTGTTTTTATTCCTTGTTATTTTTTAATTGCTTATAGTTGGATAATGTATTTGAATATAAAACAGGTTAAGTAAAATAAGAAAAACAATTTAATGTTAGAAATATGGATTTCCAAGATATAGCTTTTCAACTGCCTAGCGGGGGCCTTCCTAGGGTTGGCCGACCCATCCAGTTAAGATTGTAAATCAAGACCTTTCAAGAAATGTAGACCCAAAATAATAACTGCTTCTATTTTAATCATTCCAAATGAGTCTAGGGATAAGAACGGAACCGCGCTAAGATGATTCAGTTCCAGCGAGTCTTTTCATTTTATGCTGTTAGTTTAAAGTACATTTAAGAAACTTCATAGATCCTATATCCTATCACAGTGAAGTTTACTGCAATTTCTTGCATTTAATTCTTGTCACATTAGACGCATAATTTACTATATATAGTAAATTATGCGTCTAATATATATATATATATATATATATATATATATGTATATATATATATATATATATATATATATATATATATATATATATATATTATATATATTTGTCAAATACCACTCACCTACTTACTCATTGACATATCATCGCCAAGCCCAAACCACTTGACAGAAAAATTTAAAATTTTGTATGGACACTGATGTTCTAATTTTTTAAGTACTTACTTATTTAAGCACGCACGCCTAGGAAGCATGCGTTGCTAGCACGATAAGAGGTCTATTTCTAAGAGAGGGTTTACACTAGGATAGTTATTGCAGGATATTTTTATCAGAGAGAAATTGCGACAAATGAAAACCATGCAGAATGTATATCTGACATAAATTCTACATGGTTTACATTAGTCAGAATTATTATTATTATTATTAAAGTGGGTGCCCGTAGAGAGGGAGCTGCACCGAGGCCTACAAGGCTTATTGTGCCTCCCGACAAGCCAGCCTGTTACACCAACAGCGCCGTATCCAAGATGAACCTTAATAGAGTCCAAAGGTTCAATTCAGGTAGCCTTCTAGGGTCATCTATGATGTCTGCACCAAATTCAGGTATCTCTTGCTGGACATCTGCATACGATGTGGTACGGCGTCTCATCGTCTTCAAGGCACAGTCTGCACCATGTAGTCGAGGTCAGACCCATGGTGTAGAGGTGCCGGTGCATTCTACAGTTACCTGTAAGAAGAGCTGTTACTAGTCTTACCTTGGACCTGCACAGATTAAGGAGAGCCTCCGTCCTCTTCTTGTCCACAAAGGAAAGGAACAGCTTCGCCTGTCTCTGGGTGCAGCTGCTACACCACTTCCTCCTATGCTCAGCTTCCCCCCACCTTCTAATACTTAATCTGGCGACAGCTGGTGCAATCCCACATTGAGGTTCTGGTGATAGGGGGATTGTCGCTGCACCGATATTGGCCAACTCGTCAGCTCTTTCATTACCCTGGATACCAGAGTGGCCTGGAATCCACTCTAGTCTGACTTTGTTGCGTCGTGCCGGAATGTTTAAGCTGTCCTTGCATTGCTGTACCACCTTTGACCTGATCCTATTCGTGGATAGAGCTCTTATGGCCGCTTGGCTGTCGGAAAATATAGTGAAGCGCCTGTAATAATAATAAATAATAATAATTAGTCAGAATTTCTCTCTGATATAAATACCCTGAAATAACTATCCTAGTGTAAACCAACCCTAAGTATCTATGTATGTATAAAATAACTATCCTAGTGTAAACCCACCCTAAGTATCTATGTATGTATAAAATAACTATCCTAGTGTAAACCAACCCTAAGTATCTATGTATGTATAAAATAACTATCCTAGTGTAAACCCACCCTAAGTATCTATGTATGTATAAAATAACTATCCTAGTGTAAACCCAACCCTAAGTATCTATGTATGTATAAAATAACTATCCTAGTGTAAACCAACCCTAAGTATCTATGTATGTATAAAATAACTATCCTAGTGTAAACCCACCCTAAGTATCTATGTATGTATAAAATAACTAACCTAGTGTAAACCAACCCTAAGTATCTATGTATGTATAAAATAACTATCCTAGTGTAAACCCACCCTAAGTATCTATGTATGTATAAAATAACTATCCTAGTGTAAACCCACCCTAAGTATCTATGTATGTATAAAATAACTAACCTAGTGTAAACCCACCCTAAGTATCTATGTATGTATAAAATAACTATCCTAGTGTAAACCCACCCTAAGTATCTATGTATGTATAAAATAACTATCCTAGTGTAAACCCACCCTAAGTATCTATGTATGTATAAAATAACTATCCTAGTGTAAACCCAACCCTAAGTATCTATGTATGTATAAAATAACTATCCTAGTGTAAACCCACCCTAAGTATCTATGTATGTATAAAATAACTAACCTAGTGTAAACCCACCCTAAGTATCTATGTATGTATAAAATAACTATCCTAGTGTAAACCCACCCTAAGTATCTATGTATGTATAAAATAACTATCCTAGTGTAAACCCACCCTAAGTATCTATGTATGTATAAAATTCATAAGAACATAGAATGATGTTGATCAAAAGAAATCATAAATTATGACTTTACCTAACTTCTGACTTGTGCGTCTTCTGCAATAGACATTCAAATATATTTGAGTTAAGGTTTTTACAACAAAGATAAGATCAGTGTTGGGCATTATTCGAATAAATTATTATTCGAATGATTATTCTAATAAATTTTTAGTGAATGATGAATAATTCACTGAATTATCTTATTCACACTGTACATCATGAATTATTCAGAATTATTCGTTATTCGTTATTCGTTATTCATCATTCGTTATTCGTTATTAGAATAATTAGAATTATTCGTTATTAGAATAATTAGAATTATTCGTTATTCGTTATTTCATCATTCGTTATTCGTTATTCGTTATCATTCATTATTCATCATTCGTTATTATTTATTTCTAGTTGGTCTACTGAATAATCCTACTCAAACACACACATATATATACATATTTCCGGCTGCCAACATTATAATAAATCTATCATTATTCACTAAAATATGTTTATTCTGATTGATCATTCGAATAATTTGTGAATAAAACATAAACTTCATTCACAGAATAACGAATAATGAATAAAAGTAATTATTCTTCATTCATGAATGAAATAATACATTTATTCATTAATCATTATTCATCATTCCGAATAATTTTTGCCGAACACTGGATAAGATTCACCGATTCAGTTGACTGAATTACAAATACTTTTCTATATTGTGAATTTTGTTGTTCTCCTGAAGTGGGGTTTGTCGAGACCAGCCATCCCTTCTCCAGCCTCCCTCCTTCTTATGACTGTGTGTAAAATTAAATTTGAGCTTCCCTTTGAGCGGGCTTTTGAGGGACGTCGGGCTCTGCTTATTATGAAGCCCTTAAACCAAGCCGACCTTAATGGGGCTCGCTCTCCTGATTTTTCATATTCCAGTTTTTTGGTCTGCTATATTTCGGCTCTTTTGATGTTCATACCTTAACTCGATCCTACTTGATACATACAAAAAAAAAAATACGGAGATAAATCCTGTAAAAAAAATGTATTTCGTTAAACCACAATGAGAGGTAAGGTATCGAATTTACAAGAAAGCTACTTCAAAGAAACCAAATTTAACAAAAAATTGAATTTTCGTTCCATTGTGATTTATAATTCACCACCCCAAGTGTAAAATAAAGAATAAAACAAAATACCGAATCGATAATTCTTCGATTTAGAATTTAGAATTTCTAAATTTCCTCTCTCCCCTAAATTTCCTCTTAAAATTTAGTAAGCTTTTGAATTGTCACCTTCCACTTATCACGATTTCTCGACCGTTTCGAAAAGTTTTAGGAAATATGGTTGACGCAAATCCAAAGTATCGAATGTGAAAAGCGGTTTGGTACCTTAGAAATGACTCTGTTAAGGTAAATTTCATCTTATTACATATATATTTTAATTAGACTAAATGCACATTCGTTCGTTATGATTTTCTGTAATTGGTAATTATTTTTCTTTAATTTTCGAGATTTTGTCACAATGTAAATCAGTCCAATAGTAATCAGTATAGATTAAAAATAAAAAATGATTTTCTTCACATTCAATGCTTTGCATATATATAGACGATTTATCGAAATTCGAAAACTATTCATACCTATTAATAACATTTTTTTTCTAATAGTCCCTTACTTCCAAAAGCAATCAAAATTTAAATAATTACATTAGATAAACGTCGTACATCTGGAACAACTGTATTTGAATACCCAACTGTATTTGAATACCCAACTGTATTTGAATACCCAACTGTATTTGAATACTCAACTGTATTTGAATACCCAACTGTATTTGAATACCCAACTGTATTTGAATACCCAATTGTATTTGAATACCCAACTGTATTTGAATACCCAACTGTATTTGAATACTCAACTGTATTTGAATACCCAACTGTATTTGAATACCCAATTGTATTTGAATACCCAACTGTATTTGAATACCCAACTGTATTTGAATACCCAACTGTATTTGAATACCCAATTGTATTTGAATACCCAACTGTATTTGAATACCCAAACTGAAAATTAGTTTGGAAAAATAGTTGTATAAATTGTATCTCAAAAACGGTTACAAATATCGCTTTAAACATTGTTTCATTCGTTTTTGTAGGTGAAGGAACCTATAAAACGAGTACCAGCAAACATTTGAACTCGAATACGTAAGCTTTACGTTTTTTTGCAACAATTTCGAGGCAAAAATCATGTTCCGATGGACGGATTTCTGCTGTTTAACGAACTTGACCTTTCAAATTAGAACAAAATTTTTGTAACAAATGTCATCAAAATCGGACCATTTTTGAGCCGGTGAGACAGCGAACAGACAAATATATATATATATATATATATATATATATATATATATATATATATATGTCTGAACCCCCGAAGTAAAGGACACTTTGTCCATTTTTTTATTAAATTGGCTTATCAAAATGTTCTTATTGTTTTTAATTCCATCTAATGTGAATTAAGGCACTAGTGGTATAGGTCACTACGTCCTGTTCCCATAAATAACGAAGATAAGACAGTGAAAAATAAAATCATGTCATTGAGAGGAGATGGTTGACCGTTGATGATGCAAGGTAGGGATTGTCGGGGTTCGGTCACTGCTACTTAATAAAACTACATTTTATCATAAAAATGGTTTTATTGTGCCGACGTTTCGGCTTGAACTTCAAGCCTTCATCAGGGCGATGGGAAGGTTGAGAACTATACCTCACTGATGTGGGATCATTTCTCCCACATGTATTTGAATGAAACAGATGTGAAATGACCCCACATCAGTGAGGTATAGTTCTCAACCTTCCCATCGCCCTGATGAAGGCTTGAAGCTCAAGCCGAAACGTCGGCACAATAAAACCATTTTTACGATAAAATGTAGTTTTTATTAAGTAGCTGTAAAATCATGTCCGTTTTCATTAGACATAAAAGACACCATGTGGAGGACTTGGTTTTGTTTGACTATGATCAATACTTACAATTACCTAGCAATACCAATAACAATGTGAAACGTTTTCTTTAACGCGATCGCGCACGAGGCTGAGGAATTTAAGGCGCCGCAGATCTCGCCTATTGTCAACTTTAACCAAGAAATTTGGAAGGCTCCGAATCGGGAGGAAACGTCTGAGGAGGAGGAGGGTGAGGAGGGGGAATCGTAGAATGAGAGCTCGTCGCATGATGTCGCTTGCAACAAATGTTACACCTAATAATTTAGCTAGATATAGACAAAGGTGGATCGCTTCAGCAGTTTTAACTTTTAGCACTGGATTTGGGGTAGATACTTCCCATTTTCAGTCTTTTATTCAACTTAAATTGCCTAGTACGTATGCCGGATTGTTTCCAAATTTTTGCCAACAGTATGACTTTTGTTTATTAACTCGGCTTACCTTTAAAGCAACAAAAGTTAATGTTGTGAGGTATACATTTATAGCTGAGAAGGATGCAATGGATAGTGACCGAAAAACTTTTTCTATTAGTAATAAAGAAACTATTAAAATTTGTTCAAAGTTTTGGAAAATTGGCTCTCCGGAACGATTACAAATATGTGATAATGTGTCCTTTACCTCCGGATTACAGTATGTTTATATATATATATATATATATATATATATATATATATATATATATATATATATAATTATTTATTATTTATATATGGCCAAGGTCAAAAGAATAGTACTCCAATTCTCTTTGTACTATTTATTATTTGTACGCCCTACACGTTTCGTGGCCTTTATGCCACCTCCTCAGGGGCCATTACATCCTAAAAATTTTTAACAAATTTTTAATAACATATTTTTCATTTTCGTAAATCCATTAAATTTATGTGATTAATATATTGTAAACGAATCAAATTACATTTTCTATACTAAATCCTAACCCTAAATCTATTGTTAAAGTGTAATAAAAATAATGTTATATTGCACATACCCTATGTGTGGTTAGCTCGCCACCCATACTAAGACTTAGGCTAGCTAAATCATCTGTGTCGAGAGGCTTAGTAATCAGCATACCCTATGTGTGGTTAGCTCGCCACCCATACTAAGACTGAGGCTAGCTAAATCATCTGTTTCGAGAGGCTTAGTAATCAGCATACCCTATGTGTGGTTAGCTCGCCACCCATACTAAGACTTAGGCTAGCTAAATCATCTGTGTCGAGAGGCTTAGTAATCAGCATACCCTATGTGTGGATAGCTCACCACCCATACTAAGACTGAGGCTAGCTAAATCATCTGTGTCGAGAGGCTTAGTAATCAGCATACCCTATGTGTGGATAGCTCGCCACCCATACTAAGACTGAGGCTAGCTAAATCACCTGTGTCGCGAGGCTTAGTAATCAGCATACCCTATGTGTGGATAGCTCGCCACCCATACTAAGACTGAGGCTAGCTAAATCATCTGTGTCGAGAGGCTTAGTAATCAGCATACCCTATGTGTGGATAGCTCGCCACCCATACTAAGACTGAGGCTAGCTAAATCACCTGTGTCGCGAGGCTTAGTAATCAGCATACCCTATGTGTGGATAGCTCGCCACCCATACTAAGACTGAGGCTAGCTAAATCATCTGTGTCGAGAGGCTTAGTAATCAGCATACCCTATGTGTGGTTAGCTCGCCACCCATACTAAGACTGAGGCTAGCTAAATCATCTGTGTCGAGAGGCTTAGTAATCAGCATACCCTATGTGTGGATAGCTCGCCACCCATACTAAGACTGAGGCTAGCTAAATCATCTGTGTCGAGAGGCTTAGTAATCAGCATACCCTATGTGTGGATAGCTCGCCACCCATACTAAGACTGAGGCTAGCTAAATCATCTGTGTCGAGAGGCTTAGTAATCAGCATACCCCATGTGTGGTTAGCTCGCCACCCATACTAAGACTGAGGCTAGCTAAATCATCTGTGTCGAGAGGCTTAGTAATCAGCATACCCTATGTGTGGTTAGCTCGCCACCCATACTAAGACTGAGGCTAGCTAAATCATCTGTGTCGAGAGGCTTAGTAATCAGCATACCCTATGTGTGGATAGCTCGCCACCCATACTAAGACTGAGGCTAGCTAAATCATCTGTGTCGAGAGGCTTAGTAATCAGCATACCCCATGTGTGGTTAGCTCGCCACCCATACTAAGACTGAGGCTAGCTAAATCATCTGTGTCGAGAGGCTTAGTAATCAGCATACCCTATGTGTGGTTAGCTCGCCACCCATACTAAGACTGAGGCTAGCTAAATCATCTGTGTCGAGAGGCTTAGTAATCAGCATACCCTATGTGTGGATAGCTCGCCACCCATACTAAGACTGAGGCTAGCTAAATCACCTGTGTCGCGAGGCTTAGTAATCAGCATACCCTATGTGTGGATAGCTCACCACCCATGCTAAGACTGAGGCTAGCTAAATCATCTGTGTCGAGAGGCTTAGTAATCAGCATACCCTATGTGTGGATAGCTCGCCACCCATACTAAGACTGAGGCTAGCTAAATCATCTGTGTCGAGAGGCTTAGTAATCAGCATACCCTATGTGTGGATAGCTCGCCACCCATACTAAGACTGAGGCTAGCTAAATCATCTGTGTCGAGAGGCTTAGTAATCAGCATACCCTATGTGTGGATAGCTCGCCACCCATACTAAGACTGAGGCTAGCTAAATCATCTGTGTCGAGAGGCTTAGTAATCAGCATACCCTATGTGTGGATAGCTCGCCACCCATACTAAGACTGAGGCTAGCTAAATCATCTGTGTCGAGAGGCTTAGTAATCAGCATACCCTATGTGTGGATAGCTCGCCACCCATACTAAGACTGAGGCTAGCTAAATCATCTGTGTCGAGAGGCTTAGTAATCAGCATACCCTATGTGTGGATAGCTCGCCACCCATACTAAGACTGAGGCTAGCTAAATCATCTGTGTCGAGAGGCTTAGTAATCAGCATACCCTATGTGTGGATAGCTCGCCACCCATACTAAGACTGAGGCTAGCTAAATCATCTGTGTCGAGAGGCTTAGTAATCAGCATACCCTATGTGTGGATAGCTCGCCACCCATACTAAGACTGAGGCTAGCTAAATCATCTGTGTCGAGAGGCTTAGTAATCAGCATACCCCATGTGTGGTTAGCTCGCCACCCATACTAAGACTGAGGCTAGCTAAATCATCTGTGTCGAGAGGCTTAGTAATCAGCATACCCTATGTGTGGTTAGCTCGCCACCCATACTAAGACTGAGGCTAGCTAAATCATCTGTGTCGAGAGGCTTAGTAATCAGCATACCCTATGTGTGGATAGCTCGCCACCCATACTAAGACTGAGGCTAGCTAAATCATCTGTGTCGAGAGGCTTAGTAATCAGCATACCCTATGTGTGGATAGCTCGCCACCCATACTAAGACTGAGGCTAGCTAAATCATCTGTGTCGAGAGGCTTAGTAATCAGCATACCCTATGTGTGGATAGCTCGCCACCCATACTAAGACTGAGGCTAGCTAAATCATCTGTTTCGAGAGGCTTAGTAATCAGCATACCCTATGTGTGGTTAGCTCGCCACCCATACTAAGACTGAGGCTAGCTAAATCATCTGTGTCGAGAGGCTTAGTAATCAGCATACCCTATGTGTGGTTAGCTCGCCACCCATACTAAGACTGAGGCTAGCTAAATCATCTGTGTCGAGAGGCTTAGTAATCAGCATACCCTATGTGTGGTTAGCTCGCCACCCATACTAAGACTGAGGCTAGCTAAATCATCTGTGTCGAGAGGCTTAGTAATCAGCATACCCTATGTGTGGTTAGCTCGCCACCCATACTAAGACTTAGGCTAGCTAAATCATCTGTGTCGAGAGGCTTAGTAATCAGCATACCCTATGTGTGGTTAGCTCGCCACCCATACTAAGACTGAGGCTAGCTAAATCATCTGTGTCGAGAGGCTTAGTAATCAGCATACCCTATGTGTGGTTAGCTCGATACCCATACTAAGACTGAGGCTAGCTAAATCATCTGTGTCGAGAGGCTTAGTAATCAGCATACCCTATGTGTGGTTAGCTCGCCACCCATACTAAGACTGAGGCTAGCTAAATCATCTGTGTCGAGAGGCTTAGTAATCAGCATACCCTATGTGTGGATAGCTCGCCACCCATACTAAGACTGAGGCTAGCTAAATCATCTGTGTCGAGAGGCTTAGTAATCAGCATAACCTATGTGTGGATAGCTCGCCACCCATACTAAGACTGAGGCTAGCTAAATCATCTGTGTCGAGAGGCTTAGTAATCAGCATACCCTATGTGTGGATAGCTCGCCACCCATACTAAGACTGAGGCAAGCTAAATCATCTGTGTCGAGAGGCTTAGTAATCAGCATACCCTATGTGTGGATAGCTCGCCACCCATACTAAGACTGAGGCTAGCTAAATCATCTGTGTCGAGAGGCTTAGTAATCAGCTTATTACGATAAGTTCTATAAAGGCCTGTACTATTGTTTTTTTTCAATGGACAGACTAAGCCTCTCGACACAGATGATTTAGCTAGCCTAAGTCTTAGTATGGGTGGCGAGCTATCCACACATAGGGTATGCTGATTACTAAGCCTCTCGACACAGATGATTTAGCTAGCCTCAGTCTTAGTATGGGTGGTGAGCTATCCACACATGGGGTATGCTGATTACTAAGCCTCTCGACACAGATGATTTAGCTAGCCTAAGTCTTAGTATGGGTGGCGAGCTATCCACACATAGGGTATGCTGATTACTAAGCCTCTCGACACAGATGATTTAGCTAGCCTCAGTCTTAGTATGGGTGGTGAGCTATCCACACATAGGGTATGCTGATTACTAAGCCTCTCGACACAGATGATTTAGCTAGCCTCAGTCTTAGTATGGGTGGTGAGCTATCCACACATGGGGTATGCTGATTACTAAGCCTCTCGACACAGATGATTTAGCTAGCCTCAGTCTTAGTATGGGTGGCGAGCTATCCACACATAGGGTATGCTGATTACTAAGCCTCTCGACACAGATGATTTAGCTAGCCTCAGTCTTAGTATGGGTGGGGAGCTATCCACACATAGGGTATGCTGATTACTAAGCCTCTCGACACAGATGATTTAGCTAGCCTCAGTCTTAGTATGGGTGGCGAGCTATCCACACATAGGGTATGCTGATTACTAAGCCTCTCGACACAGATGATTTAGCTAGCCTCAGTCTTAGTATGGGTGGCGAGCTATCCACACATAGGGTATGCTGATTACTAAGCCTCTCGACACAGATGATTTAGCTAGCCTCAGTCTTAGTATGGGTGGCGAGCTATCCACACATAGGGTATGCTGATTACTAAGCCTCTCGACACAGATGATTTAGCTAGCCTCAGTCTTAGTATGGGTGGTGAGCTATCCACACATAGGGTATGCTGATTACTAAGCCTCTCGACACAGATGATTTAGCTAGCCTCAGTCTTAGTATGGGTGGCGAGCTATCCACACATAGGGTATGCTGATTACTAAGCCTCTCGACACAGATGATTTAGCTAGCCTCAGTCTTAGTATGGGTGGCGAGCTATCCACACATAGGGTATGCTGATTACTAAGCCTCTCGACACAGATGATTTAGCTAGCCTCAGTCTTAGTATGGGTGGTGAGCTATCCACACATAGGGTATGCTGATTACTAAGCCTCTCGACACAGATGATTTAGCTAGCCTAAGTCTTAGTATGGGTGGCGAGCTAACCACACATAGGGTATGTGCAATATAACATTATTTTTATTACACTTTAACAATAGATTTAGGGTTAGGATTTAGTATAGAAAATGTAATTTGATTCGTTTACAATATATTAATGACATAAATTTAATGGATTTACGAAAATGAAAAATATGTTATTAAAAATTTGTTAAAAATTTTTAGGATGTAATGGCCCCTGAGGAGGTGGCATAAAGGCCACGAAACGTGTAGGGCGTACAAATAATAAATAGTACAAAGAGAATTGGAGTACTATTCTTTTGACCTTGGCCATATATAAATAATAAATAATTATACGTAAATAAAGGTCAGAAATACGTGGAAAATAATATATATACATATATTTGTGTCTGTTAACACGATAGCCGCAAAGTGAAAAGTGAAATATTTTAATCGGATTACATCATGAGGTCAACCTCATAAGCGGGGTTTCTCCCTATGGAGGGATGGACGAACCAGGCTAAAATAACTTTTCCATTCAATATGCGTTGAAACAATTAAGCTAAAACCTTATTTTCAAAACGTTTACAAACTCCACTTCCATACCAATATAACACCATCCCCCCCCCCCCCTAAGAGACTCCCCATATCGACCTTAGCTTAGATGATGCGGTTGTTGATAAAGTGTTAAGAGGTTTCCCGTCTCCTCCCTAACTCCATCTACCAACACCCTGGTAGGTAATAGACACCACCATCCCTTCATCAACTAACTGGTTACCTTAATATCCTATTAAATGTTAGATACACTACACCAATCTATATACAGCTTAGGATCTTGCTATAACTAGTTTAGGACGGCTTGTTAACGGACAGAAATGATGTTATTCTATTTATACATAAATAGGGACTCATCGCCATAGGTGTGAAGCACTTGAAGTAAAATAAAAATACATAATTAAATGTCAGAGTTTTAACGCTTTATAATGTATATTACATTATTTATTTAAATTTTAACGTCCATTACCTTTAACTAAAAATTTTGGGAAGGGCTATCAATAGGTTACCAACCTTTACTAGCCAGGATAGCGCTGATGCCGTTTCTTTTTTCCAAAGAAACGCCACGACCCTAAAGTGGGAATTGAACCCACGGCCTTTAGCACTGAGTATTACATTAAACTTTAAATTATTTATTACATGTCAAAATAAAGAGCATCTAAAACAGGTCTGTTCCTATGCTGTGGAACGTTCAAAATCTGGCCATTTGTTTACTAATCACCATCTTTGGTACTAGCACTTTCTGAAGGATAGTGTGGGTAAGAATGCATACATGAGTGCAAAGGTACCAGCAAACAAAACTGTTTTTTTTTTTTTTTTTTTTTTTTTGCTTTTTTAAATTAATTATAATTTAAAAATGTAGGTTTAGTTTCTTGAATTTGTACATTGTTTACTTTGCCAAAGTGCCAAGATAGACGTGAGCAGGGACAGAGTCGGGGCGGAAGCTGGAAGCTTAGAAAGGCAGGTCCCAAAAGGCGTGCAGACTTAGGAAGTCAGGCTGAACCTGGTTAATCCACGGGAGCGGGCGCTCCACTTCATTCACGGGGACGCGTGATGTGTCTGGGAGCTACGACAGGGGTTAAAGTTCGCGTTGTCAAGGGCTAAGCACCGGAATCCTGATAGAGAAGGACGAAGTCAGCCGTGGAGTCGTTGGCAAGTC
Source organism: Gonocerus acuteangulatus (assembly GCA_946811695.1). Classification (NCBI taxonomy): domain Eukaryota; kingdom Metazoa; phylum Arthropoda; class Insecta; order Hemiptera; family Coreidae; genus Gonocerus; species Gonocerus acuteangulatus. The sequence goes on along the minus strand of OX328127.1, from coordinate 8,677,047 downwards.
CAGGTGGGAGCTTACTGCTGTAGCAGGGTCTTGGAGCTGTGTTGGTGGAGCTTACTGCCGTAGGAGGGTCTTGGGGTTGGGTTGGTGTAGCTTAGTGCCGTAGCAGGGTCTTGGAAATGGGTTGGTGGAGCTTACTGCCGGTGTAGGGTCTTGGAGCTGGGTTGGTGGAGCTTAGTGCCGGAGTAGGGTCTTGGAGCTGGGTTGGTGGAGCTTAGTGCCGGAGTAGGGTCTTGGAGCTGGGTTGGTGGAGCTTACTGCCGTAGCTGGGTCTTGGAGCTGGGTTGGTGGAGCTTAGTGCCGTAGCAGGGTCTTGGAGCTGGGTTGGTGGAGCTTAGTGCCGGAGTAGGGTCCTGGAGTTGGGTTGGTGGAGCTTACTGCCGTAGCAGGGTCTTGGAGCTGGGTTGGTGGAGCTTAGTGCCGTAGCAGGGTCTTGGAGCTGGGTTGGTGGAGCTTAGTGCCGTAGCAGGGTCTTGGAGCTGGGTTGGTGGAGCTTAGTGCCGGAGCAGGGTCCTGGAGTTGGGTTGGTGGAGCTTACTGCCGTAGCTGGGTCTTGGAGCTGGGTTGGTGGAGCGCAGGAATCCACCTGCGGGTTGGTGGATGATAGACTAGCATCCACACCGAACACCTAAGTTTTTGTCTTCCTTTTTCTTCTGGTCTCATAGAATTATAAGAAATTTCTTCAGAATGCAACTTTCTTCCATTCTTGTAACACGCCCAACCCACTTCAGTCCACTCAATCTGAGTCTTCGTTGATGCCATACAACTCCAACCATAGGCAACCTCCATTGTCCGTAAAGCCGCCGCAAAATCTTTCTCTCGAACACCATAAGTTTGGCAGGAAGAATTGCGAGGTTCTCCAAGCCTTAACCCTTAATTAGTGGCGTCGGGTCATATTGACCCGAAGGTATTTATTAATTCGATTTTTGCTTTTTAACTCATTGTAATTGTCTTCCCTATCCATCGTAATCTCCTAGAACTGTTTTCTTCAAGTTTCAGTATTAGTGACATCATCATTAAAGGAGTATTTCTGTGTCTATTTGACTATTTGACCCGACGCCACTGTTTGTGTACTAACACGTGAGGCCATTTTGACCCGACGCCAGTGTTTACGTCCTACAATTTATAGGTCGTAATTTACTGTTTTTAAACTATTTTTATTCTTCTTAATAGCTAAATTTAAATGATTTAGTACTTTTGAGGAAATATAGGTGGAATTCGATAGACAGGAATGTGGAGAAAAGGAATAAGTTGGAGAAAGAGGTTCAAATGAAGGGGGAGACATAGTTCATCAAGAAATATGGCATATGTTCGTAGCAAATTCTTTTTCTACCCAGGCCTCTTAAAAAAAGATTAAGATATGTATGGAAGAACAAGGTTTGGTGGTTATTCAGCCAGGAAATGAAGATGAAGCGGGAGAAGGAAGCAGAAAAAAAAAGGAAAATTTGTAGTTTTTGTCCTTCCACTAAAAACAATAAAAATCCTTTATTTTATGACACATTTGCAAATGTGTAAGAACCATTCCTCACTTGTTTCCAATTAACGTAAGCCTTAAGTTTTATTATTTTTCGTTATTGAATGAAAACTATATACATTTTCATTTTGTAAACAAACAACGACGTCATTTTCATAACTTCCATTCAGGACTGTTTTTTTAACGATTTTGTTATGTAAATTTTTATAACTATTGAATTATTTTAATAAATTACATATATTTATCCTGAGACAGCTCAACCTCTCCCGCCATCTCCTGCCAACAAAGACCCGTCAACTCCTCGTAACTTCCCTATTATTCCCCCAGTTTGACTATGGATGTTTGGTGTACGGTGGACTTTCTGGCGATCTCGAGGCAAAACTCAAACGCCTCATGAACTGTTTCATTCGTTTTATCCTCGGGATCCCCAGAGACTCCCACATATCACATTTCTACCAGGAGCTAAATTGGCTATTCCCTCTTTATCGTCGTCAGTACTTCCTCGGCTCAGTCCTTTACCAAGTAATTCAATCCCGTAGACCTTCTTATATTTTTCAACTTCTTAAATTTAAATCCTCGGTTCACTCCCGTAACACCCGATCTCGTCCTCCCGATCTTTATATTCCTTCCCACCGAACAGCAATATTCGAAAAATCATTCGTCACCCGTGCCACCTCGCTATGGAATTCCTTACCTCTGTCTGTCCGCCATTCTACCAACCTTGAAACCTTTAAATCCCGACTCTTCTACCACCTTCTATCCCTCCAAGTTTTACCTAACCCCTAGTCTATATTGAAGCTGTACACTATATACTGATTCTGATAGCATTTATAAGTTTTTAAGTTTATACGTAAAACTCAAAATTATTTTGTAATTTCAAAATTATTCCTATGGGACTTCTGTCCCGGAATAAGAATAAAACTTTTCATTCATTCATATTTGAATAAATATTTTTGTTTATAATTACTTTTTAAAATCACATTACCAAAAAAAAAATGAATTTAAAATTCGGGTCACTGGTGACCCGACGCCACTAGTTATGGAAGAAAAAGCACGCCACTAACTAAGGGTTAAAGAAGGACAAACCGAATTGGTGAATTGCACAGGTAGATCTTAGTATTTCTGGAATAGCTGTGGCTCCAAAACTGCTTCTGCACTGAAATAGCATCGATTATTGTTGAACATTGGTAAAATTTAGAGAAACAATATATTTTGGCAATTCAACAGAAAGAATAGTATATATGGAGGGTTGGCAGCCAAAAGGTACCTGCACTTCGGAGCTGCTACTATTGATGATCCGAGGAGGATACCAGAACTTAAACTTACTACTCTCAAGATGTCTGGTATTATAACAGAACGACACGTCGTGTGGCACTATAGGTCTTGCAGGCATCGGTGCGGTTTCTCGGCTTTATCCGGGCACCCGGTCATCTGATCTAATCTAATATATGGAGGGTTCACAGCACAACTAATCCAAGTCCATGTTATACAGTTTTCAGAAAATAAGTATTATGTGTTTTAATTGCAGAGACGTTGTATAAATCCTATTGGCCAGTATAAGTCTTAAAAAAGATTTGAACTTAAACACTGACATTATTTATGTATAGGCTTCTTAATAAAATAGTTACAACTTGCATTTGGCTTACTTTTGCTCTGAAAACGAATAAGAATGACTTCCAGATTTGTAACAAGAACTGCTGCAAGTGGCAAAATAATTAAGTTAGGACTTAGTCTCCTGTAACACTGAAAAGAACCATTTTAGTAATACTCTTCAATCCCATTACGGTATAAAATGCCAAAAATGGACTTGGTCTAGTTCTGCTCTGGACCCTCCATATAAATATTAAACTTAAGCGAAGCTTCCTATAGAATTTATAAATAGAAAACACGCTAGAATAACTAATAATACAGACCCCCCCCCAGACATTTCGATAAAAGCCCCCAACAATAGAATAGCCCCCCTCCCTCCGTGGTTCTTATCTCCGGTTACACTAGATGAGTTTGAAGAAAAGGTCTCGAATTCTGTTAATAAATTGGAATTCTTTATGAGGACTTATTAAGGCCTGGGGGCTTTCCTTTCTCTCCAATTAAGATACCATTAAGAGGGCTCATTATTCTTCAAATATAGTACTATATTATCAATTATTACGATATTATTAATAATTTATTTGAATTAAGAGTTTTTAATCCGCAATTCAGTTCTCTCGGACCTTCGGAAATGTTAAAGGAATAAAGTTTATTTCCCTGGGCTAATGATTTTCTTCAATTCCACTCAGGGTATTATTTAAAACGGTAATACTGAAGGAGAGTGTCCTCAGCACCGATTTTGTTCAAAATTTGCACTATAACGTATTTTGATGCACTAAACACGAATCCGTTGAAAAAAAAAGTTGCTCGCAACTAGGAAAGAAGTTATTAAGCACTAAAGTTCACTGTTATGGAGGTTATAAAAGACGGGGTAAACAGCTTATATGTAAACACGCGCCTGCGCAATAGCCCTTAATGACGAAGTGTAATTGAAATTTAGACTCACCTGTGGTAGCTGACTTGGTCGTAAACTGTCGCTTTTGGGCATACGTGCTATGCGTTTCCGCTCGCTCCGCTCGCTCAAGAAAACATCAAAACCCCTATTCAATCCAACTCGCAGAAATGAAAAGAATTCTATGCCCAAAAGTCGTCCAAGGCATTCTTCCCTAACCTTCATAACAGTGAACTTTTTTTTTAAATAACTTCTTTCCTAGTTGCGAGCAACTTTTTTTTCCAACGGATTCGTGTTTAGTGCATCAAAATAAGTTATAGTGCAAACTTTGAAGAAAATCGGTGCTGAGGACGCTCTCCTTCAGTATTACCTTTAAATCTACTATATATTTGTATCGACACTCACTCACTGACCTATCATCGCCCAGCCCAAATCAATTAACTGAAAATTTTAAAAATTTTCATAGATTCTCCCTTTAGAACGTAAACACTCGCTAAGAAAGGATTTTTCGGTATTCAAATTTTGAAGAATTTTTAGAGGGGTTTGAATTTTTAGTTGCTTAGAGCAGGCAAGCCTAGGCAGCATGCGTCGATAACAGAACAGCTGTTACCGTACTGTAGATATTTCATAATATAATTTTTATATGCGTTTCATTTCATCTTTGATGGCAGACCTTGAATTACTAGAAATAAACTTTGATTTTGTCCCTCATAGAGTTTACACTATACCTGGTGATGGTCCATCCGAGGTAATAATATCCCGAACCCTTGCACAGCCTCCTCACCCATCAGCATCCCCAATCACAACACTTCTTGATAATGCTCGAAAATATAATGAGTGTTTCCAAATGACATCTCCGAAACATAAATTTCTAAATTTTAACGTGCATTTGTTATTAACAACGAATTTTAACCTGTACTGGTGAAACTTCTGTTGTTGCTAACTTATAGATAACGGGTTATCTCTGGGTCATCTGTTTCTTGACACTGGTCGGAGTGCCCCAATTTCGAGAAACATTATACTTTGATTACTTTTCAGTTGATGAATAACTTATAATATGACAGGAACCGTGCTATAATAAACTGCGCAAAATTATCCAGTAGCATTTTTTTTTTTTTTTTTTTGAAGATACATTATTTAACGCAATAAAGTAACTACTTATCTGCCGTGACAAAGCACGGATAGTGAGCTAATAGTACATAAATGCCAGGAATATTTAAAAAGGAACACCATTTGTTTATTTAATATTTGTTTATTTAATATTTGCTTAGAGGACAATTAAATATTGTTTAAAATATATATGTTTGATATTTTTCTTAGAAATATTTCTTTTAAATAGGCGATCATGGCTAACAAGGAAAGGAAGCCGACCAGTTATTGCCCAACAAGTTACAGCCCTGTAAGTCTATTTTGTACTCAGGGTAAACTTCTGGAAAAGTGCTTGAAGAAAAGGCTACGGAAACATCTTGGTGAGACTTTTACCGTTCCATCTTACCAATTTTGCTTCAGACACCACCGGTCCGCTACGCACCAAGGAGGTAGAAGTTTTGAAGCCAATGAGTGTACAAAAGAAAAACAGCTGGGATTTATTAAGACTTTAAGTGTGCCTTCAATTCTGTCTAGCGGTGAGGTTTATTATACTAGTCCCTTATTGAGGCGTCATAACTTTAGGGGTTTATTCTGCTCCTCATTTGTAGTTCAGAGACGCAGAAACGTGTGTCCTATCTCAATATGTAGCAGAGCTATTCAAACTTTTGTCTATTTTCAAAACAATTGCAGAATAAACCCCTAAAGTTATGACATCTCAATGCGGAACACCCTGTATAATCCGAAGAGGACATCGCCATCAGGGAATCTATTCTTGTCCATAAGTCATTCTTAGAGGATCCTAGATGCCAAATCCGTGTCCGGACTACTCTCAACCTTGAGGATTTGGCATGCAGGATCCTCCAGCTTCCAAGCTTGCGGATCCAAAAGTGTTGCCAAACTATTTTCCCATCGGAGATTCTCGAACCAACAACTCCTAGAAACTCGTTGTGATGGACTTCCTGTTTCTTGGTGTCCGAAGGACCAGGGTATGTGTTACCTGTGACAGCCACTTTGATCCAAGACTTACACACACTAAACACCCAAAACTCTGACGAAGATTTTGATTTGATCAGTCCGACCTTCACTAGTAATACTAATTCATAAGAAGATGATCCTCTCAACACTGACTTATGCCTGTTCTGCGACCTATGGAACCAGCCCGACCAACATCACACGAATTATTTTTGGACCAAAAAAAAAAATGTTTCTCCTTCATTTACTTAGTTAATTTGTCTTTGTGATATAAATTCAAATGAGTCTTTCATCTGAAATATTTTTTCTAATAGGAGTAGCATGTCAAGTCACCGGTGAACGCATGTCAAAGGTTAATAAAATCCTCGAAAAAGATTGTTCAGTCAATTTTAATGTGTTCGCGCCATGAAATTTCGGAATATGGAATGTCCAAAGAATGTTAGAATGATATATCAGGTCAACCCACAAGTTTATGTCGGTGGACTTTAGAATGTGTCGATCCAAGTTTTTCTGCTAGCTCTTAGCCTGTTACAAGAGGATTTTCTTCTACAGTAGCCTGCAAGAGTTGGTCGTCAAGCTCTGTTGCTAGACCTGTACGAGGCAAGTCTTCAAGCTTACGGTTTGTCGCTCAAAATCGTTCAAACCACCGCTGTACTTGTCGCTCACTAATGACATTTTCGCCATATATTTATACAATTTTTCGATAAGTGAGTAGTGTCTTGGGAGAAATATTTTAAAGGGAATTTCAGCAAAGGCATTTTCTCTTTTATTGAATATTCAAAGCATAACATGGCGTAAGTTGTATCTTGGGAGATCCGTTTCAAATGAAATTCTAGCACAGAATAAATAGGTTTCGCTAAACAAAACATGATAAATAAAAGGGTATTTAATGCTATAATAAACAAAAATATAGTAAGTGGGAACTTAAACAGGCAAAATATTAAAAATGGACATTAATAATGGGAAGACCTCATATATATATATATATATTGTTATTGAACTAAAGGTGATAAAATATGGACATTTCTAATTGAGTTACAAATTTCAGAATTCGTAAGCTTTCCACCAATGAAATATTTTTTATTTGCGTTCTAAATCTTCATTCGAATGACCTGAATGATTTTAATTCAAGGAGAATCGCGCAGCTCAACACCAGCTCGCGATAATGATCTCATTAAAATTCAGAAACCTCATTAAACACCGAACTCCTTACAAATCCAAAACCTGCTTGTCAAGAGTAAAGGTCTCCATAGCGTCAAACAACTTTTATTATAATAATTTGTAAAATTGTGCATTTTTAATTTTTAATATTCCACGGATCGCATGAACATTTTTTTTGGTTAGGTAGACGTGAAGCTCAAAAAAGTTGCGTTATTTCATTACCTCTCAGAAGGTACAACCACATCATAGATAATTGCATGGCTGATTTGGTAGTTTGTTCCAATTGGCAACAATTTACCCACGCAAAGCATCCTTTTTGGCCTTCAACACTTACTAACTGATCAGCCGTGGTAATAAAATAATAATTAAGTGGAAATGGGCTGTTCATCTTGCCAGATTGCAGGATAGCAGGTGGACCCTGAAGGCTACGGAATGGATTCCGCATAATTTAAGGAGGAGACGAGGAAGACCATGTAGGCGTTGGAGTGATGTCTTCAAGTCCGTTGCTGGTCCGAATTGGATGAACGTTGCCAGGAAAAAAGACAAATGGAAAGCATTGTTGGATGAAACAGGGAACTTCACTTCCTAGTTGGGTTGGTCTCCAGGGAAGTTAGACCATTACCCCCATCAAGGGGAGTTCTGCATGAGAAACATGTATTTGTAAACATTGTAAATAGTAATTTAAAAGGAAAAGAATTTAAATTTTTATTTTGGTTATTTTTTTGGAAATAGTTTTTTGTTTGTATTGTTCCTCTTATGCAATAAAGGCTTTATTTATTTATTAATAAAATAATACAACTTTTCTAAGTATCCCATCAACCAAACGAAAAAAATGTTCGAGCGGTGCGTGGAACATTACAAATGAATAACATTTATTTCTTGATAAGTTATTTGTCTTGTTGGCTGCTGTGAATTTGGTTTGAGACGTTTTTGCACAAGGTATATAAGATCTTATAGCAAATTAAATGCAGATTTCGAAAATTTCATCAGAATTAACCCTGGAATCACAACATGATAAAGCTGTTACAAATCTCACAACGTGGGGTCATATATGACCCCATCTAGACTTTCGTAATTCTTTTACAAATTTGGTGTTAGGTTTCTGAAATGGTACTTTAAGATGACTACCATGTATAATATAAAAATTTATAACCAAATAATCTTATTTAATTGTAAAAGGGGGGAGTGGACATAAGTTTATTTGAATATTTGTCCTCTGAATATCAACATTAAATATAACGTTTTCTCATATATATTTTCTCTTAATGATTGTTAGAATAAAAAAAATACTATGATATGTAAAATTGGTTTAAAAAAGAAAAAATATTGTGACTTGAATGTATGCACATTATAATGATCAAAAAAATAAAAATATTGTTATTCATTTATAAATTTTTCAGATATACTTTGCCTGTGATCAGCACACAGACTCTTACTACATTTTGCACAATGTGTTACAGCTTTCCTGCATTTTTTACGACCAAAAAACCACATCGTATATATGGCCATCCTTTTTGTCACTCGTATCACCTACTTCAACAATTTCACTGTTTTCACTATCCAAAACGTCTCTAAACGCTCTGTTTTTCTCTTCTACAATTTGCCAAAGCAACTCATGACGAATTTCATCTTCAGCGAAAAATAATATATCATTAGACATACTACATTCGTTAAATAAAAATGTTACATAAACCACAACGTGGGGTCCCCCGTGATCCAAAGGCTTTATATACGTTCACAGGGATAGGAATGAGAAAAGCCTGACTCTCTATTATGATCACCTTGTCAGGACAGGTAGGTAGAGGATCGGACATGTTTAACAGCTGGAATGTGTAGGAAATAACAAATATTTTCAGACCTCAGGGGTCACGGCTGACCCCACGTTGTGATTCCAGGGTTAACTTTTTACTGTGGCGTGAAGGGCAATAATGCAAAAATGGTTCTAGATTTTAGACTCGAAAACGCCTATATCTAGGGAAATAATGTTTCTAGAGTTTAGACTCGAAAACGCCTATATCTAGGGAAATAATGGTTCTAGAGTTTAGACTCGAAAACGCCTATATCTAGGGAAATAATGGTTCTAGAGTTTAGACTCGAAAACGCCTATATCTAGGGAAATAATGCAAGTAAAAACGCCTATATCTAGGGAAATAATGCAAGTAAAAACGCCTATATCTAGGGAAATAATGCAAGTAAAAACGCCTATATCTAGGGAAATAATGCAAGTAAAAACGCCTATATCTAGGGAAATAATGGTTCTAGAGTTTAGACTCGAAAACGCCTATATCTAGGGAAATAATGCAAGTAAAAACGCCTATATCTAGGGAAATAATGCAAGTAAAAACGCCTATATCTAGGGAAATAATGCAAGTAAAACTTTCTCCCTGGTGTCATTCTACTACACTTTAGTCGGAGTACACACCCCTCAAGTATGGCCATTTCCTTCGGGACCACCCTGTATATAATGTTAATTATATACAGGGTCTGTTAGAGAATTATTCCAATTGAAGATTTCAAATAATCCCGTTTTCTTACCACGTGTCCTTATTTAAATTTCGACGGCATATCCGAGCTTTGTAATGTTTAAGCATTTACCATATACCTCACACATATCTATAGCTTGTTATCAAGTTTGCTTTGAGTGTTTCTAGTTCATATACTGTATCCTAAAGTAACTGACAGCTGCCTTCCTGGGGCTCCTACCATATTCCAAAATAGGCCGAGAGAGGGAGTGTTAGCTTTTAGTTATAAAAAGGAAATTAATTAACAAGAAGACAGGAGAAGAGTTGTGTGCTTGATGGATCGGCGCGGCTCATTCAATTAGTTTAACAGCTTGGAGTGGGGGGGTTGGGGGGTGGATGGAGGTGGAGTGGGGGGTTGATGGGGAAGAGTGGGGGTAGGTCTCCCCTTTTTCAGACAACATCAAACATCACAATTCTATTCCCGCTTTTTTTGCAACTCCCGCAAAAAAAAAAATAAAAGCAGCGCATAACTAAAATTGGATTCTGCAGTTGCCACGCTTTGATAAAACCATTTCAGAATTCGCCTTTGGATTTTTTTTTTAAATATTAGCCAGTTGATTCTATTACAGCCTTTTGATTTGGATGGAGAGCCATGTCAAGGACTGGCGGAGAACGCCACTCAACAAAAAAAATAGTCCGACTCGCAGGAACTGCAACATCTTCATATCGCTAGTGCCGTTAGTAAAGCAATAGAAGCAGTTTTAGCATAAATATGCTTTAGCGATGACTAAACTGAAAAAAAAAACGATACAAGTTTCTGGTGGCGTTCGCGCATGCGCGGTAGCCATGAACGGAAAAGAAGACCGTATGTCATACAGTACATTACATAGGTTTGTCGGGTTGACCGAAAGCAAATTTTCAAAATTAAGTAAAATTTAATCTATTTGTCATTCATTTAGTTGATTTCTGCCCTACTCTGGAGAGAAGCAAAGGCGAACTAGAGAAACAAGGAGAATCGTGGTGTTGCCTAAATATTTCTGATTCCGAAAAACATTAAAATATTTTTATCAGATTCGCCCTCTCCCTTTCAATGTCCTGATATCACTCAGTAGCAGCCGCACTCAACCTGACGCATAATAACCTTTCACTGCAGTAACTGTCAAACTCGCCCGCCAAGTTCGCGGTGAATTTAATATTTTCAAACCACAGCCTGCAACTCACTAATTAGTAAATTAATGATTGATTAATTAATAAATTTCTTTATTGTTTATTTTGTATTTATTTTTATTCTTATGGGACGAAGTCCCAGAATAAAGTTTTTTTTTTCATTTTCACTTGCGCGGGTAATGAATCAGCTGTTGGGCAGTACCTCGTGTTGATTTGAAGCATTCGTGTGTGTTACCCGAGATCGGTGCATTTTCACTTGCGCGGGTAATGAATCAGCTGTTGGGCAGTACCTCGTGTTGATTTGAAGCATTCGTGTGTTACCCGAGATCAGTGCATTTTGGTGTTTGTGGTGTGTTGTGAATGAATATTTATTATTATCGCCAGATGCGTATTATTTATTTTTTTTAATAAAGAAGGATATTTTTCTTATTTTGTTTATTTATCATATGGCCTAATCCCCAAGACGTTTTTCACGATTAATGATCTGTCATTGCACGATTGAAGAAGAAATATCTTGTAACATCCGTAGATTATCTGGGTAATTGCCAAGATCCAAGAATGTTAATCCTCGCCGGATATCCAGATTAGGGCATCTACCATCGACTAACCATTAGCAGAGGATATCTAGAACCTAGGATTAGCAAAGATCTAACCAGCTTAGGGGATGGTCACTATAATGTCTCTACTTGCTGGCGATTTCCTTCTGGGGATAGGACATCGAGGTGGTCAGAATTGCAGCAAGACGTTTTTATATAAGGAGAGCTATTACACCGACAAGTCCGTAACGCAGGAGCTGCGTAACTATGGATTCTTGTAGAAGATCAATTTTTAAAACGAGTTTATATTGGTGAACGTTTTGATTCCACGCATCCTTTAGCAGTAACATGCCCCCCCTCCAAAAAAAAACAAAACAAAAACGTAAAAAAACTTGTTTTGTTAGTGCAAGTCTCATTTATCTCAGAATCGGTACATTTTATTAAAACATTCTGCGACATAACAGTTTTAGGTAACAAAATTATCTTTGAAAAAGGCTAAGGGAAAAGGACTGGATTTTGAAATTAAAAAAAAAAAAGTATTTAAATCGAAATAATGCAAACCTATACATGAATGAATCGAAATACCAAATAGAAGCCAAAATCCGTCTCCCTGGTTTGGAAACCCGTTTCTCGGGCGATGTCTCTCAAGCTTTTACTTGGAAATGCTACCAGTATTGCTAGACAATATTTATTTATTTCAGGTATGGACGCTGTATCTGACCGCACGGAGAATAAACTCCCAGTAGACCTAGCTCGCCGCACCAATGCTGGGAATTCCATATATTTGTGCATAAAACACGTGCGGCTATGCAAAGTTTATGAGAGTGTCAAAATATTAACACTTTAATGCACAAAAACTTGTTTTCATAAAACAGTTTTTTTGGGGGGGGGGGGGCATTGGAAAACACCTGCCGAGCTGTACTTATTGTACTGAAACAAATATGGTTCCATGTAATAGGGTAGGACATATATTTCCTTCTGATAGATCTTAATAATTTCTGAGCCCCTTCACAACCTTGCATAGGCAAAGGATTTAAGTGGGACATATAAGTACCTCTGTGCGTTAAAGGGTTATATAGAGATAAATCCTAAATAAACGAAAAATAAAATGAAATATACATATAATTAAGAACAGGAAAAATGCAGTTGATAAGAAACAAACAAATTAAAAATCTTATTATAATATTGTGTAATTTAATTACCAATACTTGACATAAAATTACTCATTCAATAAAATGACAAAGATTTGTTTTAGAAAATCTACATTTACCCTGAATAAATGGATTAAAAACAGCAGTTCTGTAGTAAACGTTATTGAGCTTGTCAATCTAGACGTGGCCCTGTCTTCTGAAGGTTGTCTAAAGCGTCAAAAAGACGTAAAACATGTGGAGCAAAATATACTCTACAAGCTGTTACACCTGCTTTCTGCATCTATAAAAGCAAAAATAAATTAGTAACGAAATAATTAATATTAAAATCTAAGAACGCAAATCTGTAACTATTTGGGTTCATTGTTTCGAACTCTTGATCTCCGAACTGTGAGTCATAGACGATTTTAACCTAGCGTATGACTCTCCCCGGGTCAAGACCTACCTGTGTACCAAGTTTGGTCAAAATCGGACGAAGGTTGTGGTTTTGTATAAGGAACAAACATACAGACAGACAAACGGAAAAACAGACAGACCTACCTATACCTATATTTATATATATATATATATATATATATATATATATATATATATATATATATATATATATATATAGATGATAGATGGTAAACACAGGCCCACAAGAACATTGGTCGTGCCCTAAAACACTCAGCTTACCTTACAGGCTTACCAGCCTCTCCACTATAAAAAAGTCCGACTCGCAGGAACTGCATCATCTTAGCGCGGTTCCGTTCTTATCTCTAGACTCATTTAAAATGATTAAAATAGAAGATGTTATTATTTTGGGTCCACATTTCTAGAAAGCATGAAGATTAGATAGTTAGCCGTCGAGGTGATAAGTAAAGATGGAATGGTTGGGATTCGGCTAAATAAACCTCAATACGATTTTTGTTAAAAAATCTATATTTAGGACGTTTTGGCTAGTCAGTGGTAGCCTTCGTCAGCAATGAAAGTGCCGGGAGGTAGAGGAGGACCAAAGTTGACAGTTCCATCTTTACTCTCAAGAAAGGTGTTATTTACGATCTTACCTGGGTGGGTCCCCGCCCTAGGAAGGACCCCGCTAGGAATTTGAAAAGCTATATTATCTTGGAAATCCATATCTCTAAGATTAAATTGTTTTTCTTAGTTTTCTTAACCTGATTTGTTATCAAATACATTATCCAACTATAAGCAGTTAAAAAATAACAAGGAATAAAAACAGACAAAAAGAACAGTTCGAGTAAGGGAAATCAATTACTTTAAAGTTTTAAGCACTTATTTCTCTGATTGACATCGTCTTTTTTGTAGAGCATTTAGTAAGCTTTTTAATGGTATTCTTCCGTTTACCAAGATTCTCAACCTTTTTCGAGATATTAAGGAAAGTAAACAAAGTTACTAAAACTTTTAATGTCTGTTAATAAAATATTTTATTCTAACCCTTCCTTAACTCCAAACGTAACCAAAATTTCAACATATTAGTTTTGATGAAAGTAGAACATGCAGAAAATGTTTTAACTGAATCCCATGATTCTAAGTACCCAAACCAAAAACGGTATTCAAAAAATATTTTTCCAATTTTCTCGAAAACGGTTAAAGCTATCGCCTTGAAAATGGTTTCATTCGTTTTCCTAGCCCAGGAATCATATAAAACGAGTACTTAAAAGCTTATGAACTCAAAAACGTAAGCGTAACGATTTTTTTTGCGCGAATTTCGCCCCAAACGCCATCTTCCAGTAGGCGGATTTTGCTGGTTAACGAACTTGACCTTTCAAATTGGACGAAGGATTTTTGTACCAAATTTCATCAAAATCGGACCATTCGTCTTCTATCTAGAGAGCGAACAGACAAATATATATATATATATATATATATATATATATATATATACATAAATATATATACATATATATATATATATATATATATATATACAAATTTGAACCACCGTTATTTTCGGTCTCTAGGGGTTCTGAAACGCGAAATTTTCTTGTCGGCACTTCCGGATTGTTTCATTGTATCAACCCTATAAGCGGGGTTCCTCCCTATGGGGGAGGGAGGAACCGCGCTAATAAACAAATAATTATTGTAAACTTTAGTAATAACAATATAGAATTAATAATTGTTAATAACTGTCTAGTAATATAGATACTAATTGTTAATAACTGTCTAGTAATATAGATACTAATTGTTAATAACTGTCTAGTAATATAGATACTAATTGATACCCCTGTATCTTTCCTGGATATTGATGATATGCTATCAATGACATTGCCATACCCCAATTAGTGGTTATTGAACTTTCACATATCCTTGGGCTGGATTATGGAGAGCGAGGTCGTGGGGGAATGACTTCAAATCAGGACAGCAAGATCCGAGGATAAAACACAAATCAAGGTTCTAGAAATCATTATTTTTTTTTTAAGAAACTCATTATTTTTAGTAGTTTAAAATATGTCTGTACCGAACCTGTAAGAGGTCATTCACCCCTGTCTGCATTCCTTGTCAAGGTCATCGCCGAAGCATTAAAGGAGTCTGTCTTTGTTTATTTTTAATCATGAAATGTCAAGGTCCTTACCGTCTCTCTCTCCCATGTTTTACTCTTTTTTCCAACTGCTGGAGTTCATTACTCACCACACAGATTTATTTTAGATGTATTTGCTATTCGTTTTTTAGGACAAGGTCCTTCCCTCTCCCATGTTTATTGCTTGAGTATTTTAATTAAATATTTTCTTTAAAATTATTTTGAAAAAAGAAAATCTGTTGAGTTGTGTAATCACTTGTTCTGTCGGAGTCGAATACGTTGTTATAAAACATATATTAGTTTATTATTCCCTGCTGATGACTAGCGGTTTCCCACGATGGGTGCCGACATTTTCGTCACGAAACTGGAGTGAAACAGACCTTTGTAAAATAAAACAAAAAAAATTTGGCTTACCATTTCAAAGTCCTGCTGATTTTATCTTGGATAAATAACCCCTCTGCCAGATCGTAGAACTAGATCCAGTTCATAATCTTCGACTGCGGGAGTGCATTCCGAACACGACATGAAATGTAAAGATCTAATCGTTATTATTTGATCTGCACACTCCGCACAAGCAAAACTTGAATAAAAAGAGTACGTGGTATCTCCTTGTGAACAATTTAAAATTGTGTGCACCATCTTTAGATTTCCGAGTATCAAAGAAAGTTCCAAGGATCGTGCACAATCAGTACAATATAATGCATTGTGAATTCGGAAAAACACGCCTTTCGCGCAGAAATAAGTATGTTCGTACCCCGACATGATGGAGAGAAGATGTGGAAGTCCCAGAATCTCCTTGTATTTATATATTTAAAATAACTTCATAAAAAACTTCCAAGAACGCGGATCTTACAAGAATTGCACGTACGAGACTTGCATAAGGAAACACCTGCAAGGTTGCAACCAAAACAAGTGACAAGAACCCGGACCTTCATTCGTATATAAAGAGCTGCATTTACTGACAAGATCAAACAGGTTCCCAGCAACTCTCCAGTCACCATGGCCCACGTAAGTAATTATATTAATCATCTATATTTTGACTTAGTAGTCTGAAACAAGTCAGCATATAAGAAATAGTTTTTGCTTTTAGATGAAACAATTTTTGGAAAATTTGAATGATTTAGAGTTGAATAATGCAGTAAACTTATCAGCATTAACTGTTAATAAAATATACGTGATCAAAAAATTTGAAATTATTGAAGAAACTGAATACGGTAAGAAACGTTTTCTTTCGTCTTTATTTATTTATACTATTGTACATTTGCGTGTGTGTGTGTGTGTGTGTGTGTGTGTGTGTGTGTGTGTGTGTGTGTGTGTGTGTGTGTGTGTGTGTGTGTGTGTGTGTGTGTGTGCGTGTGTGTGTTTACACAAATAAATAACTTTTTTTTGTGTTTTTAGGGCAAGGGCTTATAGCCTATTTAAACACTAATGAGGATGTTGAAAGCACAACAAAAGTTTGGTTACCAAGAAGATATGTACGGATTATTCATCGGGAAGTAGTGGATGAGTATAATTCCCCTAGCAGACTAAAGGAAGATACGTTAGGGTTATTATATTTGGGAAGGGTAGGCAAAGCCTACAATATACTTATCCGACGCATTCCCGAATTAAAGCAACAACAACCAGGTAGAAAATAAAATTAATGTTAATTAATATGTTTTGTATAAACAATGTTACATTTAATTGAAAAATATTAGCATTTGTGAGATGGTAAGGGGAAAGAATTCATATCAGTTTGATATTTAGAATAAGATTCTTTCACAAAAATAAGAAAATGGTAAACTACCATTGTGATTTTTGCGGGAGAAGATTTGTGAAGAAAGGATCTTTGACCCGTCATAATAGACTCCATTGCTCTCGCCGCAAGCGGAAATGCTGCTATTGTGGGTTGGAGTATATGGACTCAATGAGAGTACATGATAATACTTGCATTTCTAAACCATGTACGTCAGGTTTAGGAAAAAATAACAACCCCGATGCAGTAGCTGTCAAGAGACCAATAGAGACTAGCAAATGTTATAGGATTAATGCTGTTCCCGATGAACAGTATCAAATTATATATTCCGCGTTAGACGGTAATGTTATACACGTTTTTCTTAAAAATTTAGATCGAATTAATGAACCAGAAAAATATTTGAATCATATGTGTCCATATGTCATAAATATACTAGAAAAATATATTTTTATGTGGAAAAATGTAAAATTTAATATCACATTAGAGACACAGTTAACAAATATGCTGAATGAAACGAGTGACGGCAATTTTAAAACTTCAATGACAGAATTAGACAGTTCATCCGACTTAGAAGAGGAATATATTAAAATAAAAACCAAAATACTAACGGAACTCGCCGAGTCGCAACTTGAAGGTAGTGGTTGGGCTGTTGACACGATAGATGGGTTATTAATGAAACTGCACAAATACGTGCCGATAAAACCTCACGGTTATCTTAAACTCCCTTCGGAAATTGCGAATACCGGAGCGGTAATAAACGTACAAAATAACGACATTTATTGTTTTAAATGGGCTATTTTATCAAACTATGTCTCATCTCACCCTTACAGGCTTTCGGAATGCCAGGAAGTAAATGTCCCTTTACGGTTCGACAATATGGTTTTCCCCGTTGCTCTAAAGGATATAACGATATTTGAAAGGAGCAATAATGTTTCAGTTAACGTATACGGGCTTGATGAAAAACATAATGTCTTCCCTCTTCGCGTTGCAAAAAATGAAATGAAAGATCATTTTGATCTTCTTCTCCTCCAAAACGAAGATTCGTCACATTACTGTCTAATTAAACATTTTTCCCGTTTACTCGCAAGACAGACGGGAACAAACACATCAAAAAGGTTTTTCTGCAAAAGATGTTTTTACCCTGCTTATACTGTAATTCAACTTAACGATCACAAACGCTTATGTAATAATATGTCTCCCGTAAGGCAGATTATGCCAGAAAAAAGAACGTTCATCTCATTTAAAAATTACAAATTCAAAATATTTCATCCGGTTATTGTAATTGCCGACTTTGAGTGCAGTTTAAATCCAATAGAAAAGTGTGTTTCGAGGAGGGAAACATCGACCGAACCAATTAATAAAAAACTCAAACTTGTTTCAGAACACGAGGTCATAGCTTGGGGGGCTTACGTCCTGTCTTCTACTCCCGCCTTCGAAAGTGTCGGACCTGTTTGTTATACTGGTAAAAATTGTGTAGAAATGTTTTTGTCGTTTTTACAAAATGTTGTGAAAGATGTAAAGGAATTATACAATAGAAACGTACCCTATAAAAGGACATTAGAATTAGAGCGTAGAAGGGAAACCGCAGAAATATGCAGTATCTGTGAGGTCAAATTTAACACGTCAGATGTAAAAGTTGTCGATCACTGTCACTGGTCGGGGGAGGTGAGAGGCATAACTCACTCCCAATGCAATTTGGAATTTAGAAATCCAACCTCTCTAAACGTATATTTTCATAATTTAGGTTATGACCAACATTTTATAATAAGAAAATTAGGATTTAGTAAACAACCTATTGAGGTGATTCCGAGCTCGTCCGAAAAATTTATAGCGTTTAAAAAACGTATTGGAAACATGCACGTGACATTTCTTGACACATACAGATTTCTTCCGCAGTCATTAGAAAATCTAGCCGATAAATGCGAACGTTTCGATCATTTACGTAACCATTTTAAAGATCCGCAACATGTTCGTCTTGTCTCTAGAAAGGGGGTTTTTCCCTATAACTATATAGATTCGCCATCACGCCTTGAGGAACGGCAACTCCCGCCCAAGAAAGAATTTTTCAATGATTTAACAAATAAGGATATATCTGATGTCGAGTACGATCACGCTCAAAATGTCTGGAGTGTGTTTCAATGCAACACTCTCCGGGATTATCTTTTGTTATATTTAAAATCGGACATTTTAATTCTCTCTGATGTTTTTCAAAACTTTAGAAAGTTTGCTGTAAAAACGTATGGGCTTGATCCTTGTTGGAGTTACACCTTACCGGGTTACAGCTATGAAGCTATGTTAAAAACAACTGGTGTAGAAATAGAGCTCCTTTCCGATCCCGAAATGTATTTGATGCTGGAATCTAATTTACGAGGAGGAATATCTAATTGCTCTCGTCACTATGCAAAGGCAAATAATCCTGATGTGCCCGGACACAATACTCTAGATCCGACAACGCACCTTCTATATTTAGATTGTGTTAGTTTGTATGCAACTGCAATGCGAGATGCATACCTACCTGTTTCAGATTTCGAATGGGTGACAGGTGATGGTGACCCCGAGCTGAGTTTAAAACTAGAATTAGAAAAAGTAAACGAGAGTAGCAGAAAAGGATTGATTCTGGAGGTAGACCTGGAATGTCCAAACAGCCTGCACGATTATTTTAATGACTATCCTCTTTTGCTTCGTCACCAAGTCCCTCCAAACAGTAGGTATCCCGTAAAAAAATTATTAGCGACACTGGAAAATCAAGAAAAATACGTACTCCACCATACAATGTTAAAATTCCTGATCGAACATGGAATAATATTAAAAAAAATTCATCGCGCGATCAAATTTAACCAAAGTCCCTATTTGAAGAAGTATATAGAAATAAATGTAAATTTACGAAAGAACGCAACAAGTGATTTTGAGAAGGATTTATATAAATTGATGATGAATGCAGTTTACGGTAAAACGTTAGAATCTGTAAGAAAACGAAAAAAAATTGAATTAGTTAGCAACTCCCGTAGACTTCAAAAACTTATTAACAAACCGACGTTTGTAGACAGTTCCATTATAGATAAAAATTTAGTCGCGGTTCATTTAAAACATGAAACTTTGGTATTTAACAAACCTGTGTTCGCGGGCTTTTCTATCCTAGAAAAGTCAAAATTAATTATGTTTAGTTTTTTTTATGATATTTTGTTATCAAAATTCAAGCGTGATGAGTTAGAATTGCTCTACACCGATACAGACAGTTATATACTGTTATTAAAAAGTTTAAATTTAATTGAAAATTTAAAAGATTTAAAAGATCATTTAGATTTTTCCTCCTACCCGAAGAATCATCCTTGCTACGACGAAGGTAATAAAAAAGAACCGGGAAAGTTCAAGGATGAACTGAACGGGTTGCCTTTACTCGAATATATTGGGCTTCGGCCAAAAGTTTACGCACTGCGCTACAAAGCAGCGGCTGCTGATCCATGCGTCGAAAAGCTTAGGGCAAAAGGTATTAAAGAATGTGCTATAAATTGCAATACAGGAAAATGCATAAACTTTGCAGACTATTTGCAAGTATTAAATGATGCCAACCCTCAATACGTCTCATTTAAGAGCATACAGTCTCGAAAACATCATGTTTACACAATGAACGTTACAAAATTAGCACTGTCAGCATTAGACGACAAACGCAAACACATTAGTAAAACCAAATCCTATGCTTATGGACACGTATCACTAATAAATGAAGAAGAAGAAGAAACGTCTCTAACCGATGAGGATCATGTTCCTTAAGTATTTTTCACACAATTTATCTTCCTCCCCTTACCATCCAGTAGCATGTAGATATATATATATATATAGATAACATAATTGTAATTAGATGTTCAAAATATATTGTTTTATGCCGTAGAAATATAAGTAGTAGTATAAAACATAATACTAATAATTGTTAAAAAAAAATTAATGTTCATTACATTTTAATAAATCCATTGTATCAAGTTTAATAATAAAAATAATATTTTAAGATTAGTTTAAGTTGACAATTTTTGAAAAAAAAAAAAAAAATAATAATAATAATAATGAAATAAATATATATATAGGTATAGAAAATATTTTTATCTTCCCTTATCCCCTTATTCCCTTTCCCCGGCGCATGGAGCGCACCCCGAGAGTGAGTGTACCCTGAGTGCACCCTGAGTGCGAGTGCACCCTGAGTGTGAGTGCACCCTGAGTGCGAGTGCACCCTGAGTGTGAGATCCAGCAGCTGTTACTGCTATAAAAAAAAAAAAGGTTGAGGTCAACAAAAAAAACAATTTGTAAAAAATGTTTATTAGCAAAATAAATGTTTCCCAATACATTAAATTTTGTTTTATTAGACAATATCCTTATAATTTATCCATGATTTTGAATCCAAACCTAACCACTTTACAAATAATTTCTTTCCTTTCTTTTTCAATATTTTTTCAATGAGATAAGCGTCCGGATACTTCACTTTTTGTAGCTCTTCATTGTAAAATGAACCTTGGATTTTTCGTTTCATCATGTCCTCCAAAACATACGTGTAAGGTAACGTTTTTTGAACCTTGACAACTTTGAATATTTCACCGGACCAGTTCGGGGTGTAGCCTCTGGAAAATTTTGTTTTCTGTTTAGAAATTCTTACAAATTCCCCGTTTTGAAAACGCTGTTTTGTTTGTCGCCGGAGGGGGCGGTTAGAAGTAGAGGAATAGATATGCTTCAACAGATTGGCTTCTCTTGTTCCTGTTCTATTAATTTTCTCGGCATCAATAGGTCTCATACCAATCGTTCTATGAATGCTTTTATTATTGTACTCGTCTAGTATAACCGGTAGGATATTTAAATATTTATAGTTCCCTTGTAAACTAAAAACTTTAAACATTTTCGATTTTAATGTCCTGTTAAATCGTTCAACGATACTAGCCTTGATATTCGAAAAGGTAGAATAATGATTAATTCCATATCTTTTCATCAACGCTTTAAACTTTGAATTGTAAAATTCCTTTCCTTGATCACTCTGTATATGTTTAGGAGGAGAAGAAACCCGTTCTTTCAAGACACTTTCTAGAGATTGGACTACATTCTCTCCTGTTTTACTCTTTATCGGTATAGCCCAAGCATATTTAGTAAAACAATCGATGATTGTTAATAGGTACTTGTAGCCTTTATTCTCCCTAGCATAGGGTAACATTTCAACCAAATCTATTTGCCATAAATCGTTTACTCCTTTTAGAACGACTCTTCTTCTTGGATAAAATTTACGTGCGCTTCTATGCAATTCATCTACAATTGCTTTCTTTACCGCCGACATCTAACTACTAAAGCTGTGTACTTTTCTTCAATATATCTTCCAGATACCCCAGTGTCACAACATCCGTTTTTGCAAGTGGTTCAAGAACGTTTGTAATCCTTTTGTTCATTGCATCATATGTATCATTTTGTAGAGTAATTGAACTGGAATTTAAAAAATCTTTCGTAACCACATCATAGCCGTCAATAGGTGGAGCGAAATTAGCAAGCCTCTTGCCGTTCCCGTTTATGTAATTACCGGGCCAGTTTTTTAAATCTGTATAAAAAATTGCTAGGGTGTCTGAATATGTTTTATTAACCGCGTCAGTAGAAGAAACAGGATTTGCTACATTAATGATACGTAACTTATTTGCATCAACATGTTGTTCAGATTTTAACAAACTAAAAGGAAAGAAATTTGTTTTATACTTGACATGTTTTTTTGTTACATGGGAGCCAAACTTGTTTATCGTCATGTATGAGGAATGGGACTGAGTGCAAAAGTTAATATTGATTTAATATATAATATTCTGCTCTCTCAACTCTTCAATTATCGATACAATTTCATTTCCATGACCATTGTGACCCGCTGCAGTCGACGCCATTAATAATCTGAGACGGTCAACAAGTTCGTTTGGGTCGTCATAATGTTCGTAAATAGGTAAATGTTCTTGCATTAAGCCAGTACCTTTTTTATTATAAGAACGAAGTCTGCGATGAGTAGCCGGTGAACTACTGGATGAGGTAAGTGAGCTGAGATAGCGCGACGAAAACAGTCGAGAAATTACTTTCTTATATTTTATGGATCTAGTTCCGCCCAATCCACGTTCTTCGCTGTATCCTTTTTTGTGAGCATTCGTTGCAAGCAAAATCTTTTTATAGTTTTTTAAATCCGCATCAGTATAATCTTCTGGATTCTTGAGGTATAATAGCTTTAACAACCCCGGTGTTCCATCGTAAACGACGCCGTTAATCGAGATATCATCGTTGTTTGTAAAAAGCTCAATATTCGTAGAATCGCCTATGGCTAATTGACCGTTCGACATTACTCGCAAACCGTACCGGGAATCTAAATCTTTTTGTCCTCCTTTAAACAACTTTTCCAAAAATTGTCTTTGTAGCGGTCCGGCGGATTTTAAATTCTGCTCTAGTTCATCTTCGCCTTGTGGAGTTTTAACATATTCACGAACCTTTACTGCAAGCGGGGTTTCTGTTTCGTACAATTCTTCTTCTTCTTCTGGAGCGATAGTAGAGCGTGCATAAATTGTGGAGGATTGGGGAGAGGGAGAAAAAGTTGGTGTTACTTCGACGTTTTCCGATTTGATTTGGGGGGTTTTGGAAGGGCTTTTAAAAATATTTGATATTTTTGATTTTCTTTTTGCAACAGGTGTTTCGAGAAAGATTTTTCCAGTCGGACTTAAAGCAGATTCATTATCCCACCACATAGATCGGGTCTCGTTCGTTTCTCCCCAGTCTCCTTCCTCCTTTTCTTTTTTGAATCCCCGAGGTCGGGGCTGCAGCTGCTGTTGTTGTTGTTGTTGTTGTCGAAACTGTTGTTGTATATCTACCAAAGGTTCTAGCACCGGAGCAAAAAGACTTTGCCTTTCCTCTTGAATATCCTGCATTCCTCTTTTAAACGTTTGAAATTTTTTACGTAAAGCATCACTTGTCTTTACAATTTCACTACGTATCGAATGCGACATATTAATGAGGACTGATTACTCTTTCTCCCCCTTATATATCCACGATATAGACATCTAGACCCTTACGGAAACGCCCGTCATTTAAACTAGTTCCCTTGTCGATAACGAGATAGTCAAAAGGCTCTTTCCAACACAACGCACAAATATCTTTAAATTTCGAGAAACTGACGTCTGGACTGCTAATATGTTCATCATAAATGTGTTTAATATTCAATTCATCTTGTTTAAAGACGATAAGAAAATTCAAATTACATCTAATGAGATGTCTCGGAATGCAAACATAGCTCTGCGTTAAATAAAAACAGTCGAGAGAGTTATGACGTCCATAGCTGAAATATCGTCGAATATTGTCTTGATCCTCCATTGTAACATCATCAAAAATACAAATAGAGTTGCTCTTAACGTCTTGAGGTAATTCTTTCGAATCTTCGAATGTATAATAGCCGATTTCAGGAACGCTGTTTAGAACGTTTTTCAAGTACCGATATTTGGGTTGAGATAGAGTTTTTCCAAATATGTATACGTTTTCATATCTCAAACCGTTTGGATTAAGCAAAAGATTGAGCATAGCGTTTGTTTTTCCACATCCACTAGGACCACAAATCACTCCTCTTATACTATTTGGTAGTAGAGGTCCATGCCTTTTCTCTTCTTTATCCGATATCAACGGTAAAACGTCAACTGAAGGAAATCGTTCCTTTTGTTCTACTAATCTCATTGTGACTAATTTATTTTGACCTATGGCTTGCATATATATATAAGTCATTTGTTTCGTTCGAAGAGGTTTAGTATGAATGGAAAGGTGCGCAAAGGACGAGGTCTCCTCGACAGTGTTATAAATAAGTTACCGTTTGAATTACATTTACCGGGGTATCAGTATTGTGGTCCAGGTACAAAAGTGGAAAAACGATTGACAAGAGGCGACGCTGGAATTAATTCTTTGGATAAAGCTTGTAAAGAACACGACATTGCTTATAACAAGTATACAGACTTGGAAAATCGTCATAAGGCTGACAGCGTCCTTGCAGAAAAAGCTTGGCAAGTAGTAAAACATCCAGATTCAACGCTCGGGGAAAAAGCTTCAGCTTGGTTTGTTACAAACGCTATGAAAGCAAAAAGAAAATTTGGATCTAGTTTAAGGACTAGCAAAATGAAGAAAAAAGTGAATTTTAGAGATCTTGTAAGAGCGGCTAAAATTAAAAACGTGGCTTCTGTAATAAACGCGTCTCAATTAGCATATAATAAGGCGAAACAGACATTGAGAGGTCGAGACAAGCCTTTACCCCCTCGTGTTCTTCCCATACCTAAGTCTGGAGGTTTTTTACCTTTTCTAATACCAGTAATGGCAGGATTATCCGCTATAGGATCACTGGCTGGAGGTGCGGCAAGCATAGCAAAAGCTGTCAACGACGCCAAAGAGGCAAAGCAAACATTGGAAGAGCAGAAAAGACATAATTTAGCGATTGAGGCTCAAAAGATTGGTAAAGGTCTTTTTTTAAAGCCATATAGACGGAATGGATTCGGACTATTTATAGAGAGACCACAAAAGCGAACCTACAGACGCAGTAGTCGTCGTATTTGACTACCAAAAAGAGCACTGAGTGATATCGAATTAAATTATTACGCTCGCAAAATATTTAACATTCCACATTTCAGAGGTGTATTTATGATAGATACTCTCCCAGAATATCCTAAATTAAGAGAATCTGCTATCGTCAATTTAGAGCCAAACTCAAAAAAAGGTTCCCACTGGGTCTGCTTCGTAAAACGTGGTGAAATCGTTAAATATTTCGATTCGTTTGGTAATTTGAGACCGCCACCTCAACTGGTGACTTATCTAAGAAAGAACAGTTCTATATTTTACAATCGTGAACGTTTTCAGGGGTGGAATACCCCCTATTGTGGTCATTTGTGTTTACAGTATTTAATAGACAACTCCTGAAGACGATTAGCTTATTAGCATCATGAGCTTCGCTGTAACACTTACAGGCGCATCGAGCCTGCTAGAAGCAAATTTCATGCCTCCCTTAGAGCTAGACGATTCTTACAGCGTCGGACTACTCTCTTTAGACTCGTTTAACACTATTCCGAACGTAGAAAAAGGTAAAAATGATATGTTTTATTTCGATACAATAGCCATTCAAATACCAGAAGGAGCCTACGACATTGAGGCTCTAGCTATGTTTCTCAGAGAGCAAATAGCTCATAAAGACCCCGGCGCTATGATGGTGTTGAGGGGAAATCCTAGCACGCTAAAATGTGAAATACGAAGTAATAAATCGATTTATTTCAATTTCGCCGAACGTCCGAATTCTATCGGTCCACTTTTGGGCTATACTTCGAAAAATCTTATTATTCCTCCAAGCGATCGCTATATCGCATCCGAGAATATCGTAGAAATTCTTAGTGTAAATGTTATATCGGTACAGTGTAATATCGCTTCGGGGTCCTTTGTAAACGGCGAACCCGACCATAGCATCCATCAATTTTTCCCCGCAGTCGAACCGGGTTATAAGATAGTAGAAACGCCCAATCCGGTCATTTACTTTCGTGCTAACGTACGGAGTATTGACAACATTACGGTTCGTCTAGTCGATCAAAACGGACAACTTATTAATTTCAGAGGGGAAACCGTCACAGTCCGACTGCATATAAAGAAAAATGGGGATTGATTTTAGAGGAGGTGTAGAAGGAGAAGTTTGTCGACAGCAACAGCGTCGGACAGTAGAAAATATAAGTAGGAAATATAAAACGTATAAAAGAAGCATCTTGATCCCTAGAAGAATTAGTAAATCAAAGACGTTTAAGCAGTTAACAGCTTCAAACGCAAAGTTTTTAAAACAGAGTGGTTTTAAACTAAAGTATGGATAACATATTAGCTATATCTTCGGACATTTCCTTCGACAATTCTCTCGCTCAGTTCCAGTTCCATTCGCACCAGCCTTATGCAGGAAATACATTCAATCATTCCGATGAAATCCGTATTCCAATACAACAACAAGATATTTATACACTCCCATCACTTTCCTTCATCTACCTCGAGGGAAAGCTAGTGAATAAAGACCAGACCAAACCGTTAACTGCAAAATTAACGAACAATGCATTTTCTTTTTTGTTTGATGAACTCAGATACGAACTGAATGGAATAGAAATAGATAGGGTTAGAAACCCCGGGATAACCTCTACACTGAAAGGTTTCTTGTCTTTTAGTCCGAGCAGAGTTAACGGGCTGGAAAATGCGGGATGGGTCATCCCAGGTGAGGGAAAATCTCTTGAAATCGATAAAAACGGAGTGTTTAGCGTGTGCTTACCGTTGAACATTTTATTAGGCTTTTGTGAAGATTATAGACAAATCATAGTTAACTTGAAGCAAGAACTAGTTTTGATAAGATCAAGCTCTGACTTTAATTCCGTAAAGGGGGAAGACTCTAATGTAGAAATAAAATTAGACAAAATTGTTTGGAGAATGCCTCACGTTCGTGTTTCGGACGAGAACCGTTTGAGCCTGCTCAAAATGTTAGACATGAACCGAAAGGTAGCGATCCCGTTTCGAAGCTGGGACCTTTTTGAATATCCCACATTACCGTCTAATGCACAACAAGAAACGTGGGCCGTTAAAACATCTACAAATTTAGAAAAGCCTCGATACGTAATTATAGCATTTCAAACAGATCGTAACAAAAACCCTTTAAAGGATAGTAGCCATTTTGATAGCTGCAACCTAAAAAATGTAAAGCTTTACCTAAACAGCGAACAATACCCCTATGACGATTTGAACTTGGACTTTGAACAGGGAAAAATTGCCCTGCTCTATGAAATGTATAATGAATTTCAAACAAGTTATTTCGGTGACAGGCATTCTCAACCTCTCCTTTCGAGATCTAGTTTCGAGAAGATTGCTCCTATCGCAGTCATAGATTGTTCCAAGCAGTCTGAAGCAATTAAAAGTAGTACAATAGACATCCGTATTCAAATAGATTCAGGCGCAAACTTTCCAGCAAATACCAAAGCGTATTGTCTCACCCTTCACGATAGAATTGTCGAATATGAAATGGGAACCGGTTTAGTAAGAAAATTGTACTGAATACATCCTAACTATATATAAGACGTTGCATTTTACCTCTCAGAGCTCATTTCTGTACATACAGGAGACGTTGTATCAAGTATGACCAGGTCAGCAGTAATAGATTTTCAAGGTTTCCGTTTAAATTCGAATGCTTTAATAGTTAAAGAATTGACAATAGTCGATACGAGTTATGGAACAGCGTGGCATTGGTTTTTCAAGCCTCCTCGAGACGTCGAAGACGCTGTAAGACAGTCAAAGACGAATTTGTGGGTGAAAAAATCCTTACACGGAATAGATTGGTTTTACGGCGAGAGAGACTACTCCGATTTAATTGCATGTCTCAAGTCAGTCACTGATTCGTATGACATTTTATGGGGTAAAGGATTGGAAAAATGTAAATTCCTGGAAGAGTTGCTCTCTGTGGCTGTGTATGATTTACACGATTTTGGCTGTCCTAATCTTAAAAATTTGGAAGACGACAAATTAATTTGTTATTTTCATTTAAACACAAGCTACGTATGCTCTTTTAATCAAGCCCATCGACTTGCCTCATGGGTTAGAAAACATCCCGAAGCAGTGGACTTTGAGAGGGAAGAAGTGAGAAGACAGACGTATGGAGTCAACGCATCTCCCCACCATCTCTTAGCCTTTAACGGATTTATCAGAAATGTTGAAGATAAAGTCAAATGCGTTTATTGCGATCTAATTTACAACACTACTAATAGCTCTATAGGACCGTTCGAGTATCACAGAGCAAACACTCCAAAGTGTGTTTGGTTTAAGGAACACATGCTTGTTTAAATAGAATGAGCAATAACTCATTAGAAGGGAATGGAGACGTTGAATGCTGTCATGCGGAATCGAAACACGGACGAGCTAAGGATCTTTTATCCAAGGAATCTACTCCTGTACGTCTTCAGCTAGATTAGATCTGCAACAACTTACCTCTGGAATGGCAGACCGACGAAGAATTTATTGAAAAAAGATTTCATTGTTATGATAATTAATGATTAAAATATAATTGTACCTTTTGTTCAATAAAACCTTCCTTGAAAATGCATTTTTTTTTTTTCATTTATTTTACCTATTTTAACCTGGGATGAAGGAGGAAAAGAAAGAAAATTAACTAAATGAAGCTATGTTTTATTTATTTAATTTTATACATTGGAAAACAGATTGTTTAATAAGGTATTCGTATTCAAACTTAAATCTACTGACAGATCTTCTTTTGGGTTGTTTTGATCCACACACAATTGAACAAACATGTCCAACAATGTGAGGGAACGGTTAATTTCTTCAATCTTGGAGCAGATCTTCATAGTCTCGGACCTGTTGAAACTTGAGCAAGGTGAAGTTATAGTCATGTGAGGAGCTGGAGAAAGACTAATTAATGATACCCAAGGATAGGCATATTCTATTCTTAGGACTCTGTTTCTCCCCAAGTATGCGAAGGAACATGATATATTTTTAAAAGAAATCGGACTTGAATTATCAGACTTGCCTTTCCTCTTGAAAAAATGTAATATCCTCGATGCCTGGTCTGCTATACAGTGCTTCCATTCGTCTTTGTCCATGTAGACTATCTTATCCTTGTTAATCAAACCCACCGTCGGAATACCATTGTGAAGGCCTACTCGAATCTGCTTGTTTTTGGTGATGGCGTATTCGGTCACTAATTCCATACTAGACGAGCGAAGAGAACGTCTTGAGCACAAGCCACTGACTGACTACAGTGTCGGAGTGGGAAGAGAAAAAAAAACAAACTTAAATCTGGAGGTTATTAAACTCTTTCACTAATCGATCTATTTCATTTCGTTTTGCTTCATAACGTATTATCTGATGTCTTAAAGTTTCCAGTTCTCGAAGAAAAAAATGTATACGTTTCTTCATATTTATTTTTTTCATTTTTAACAACAGCAAGAGCTTTTTCTCAACAGCACTTCACTATTATCCTTTAAACATCCGCAAACGTCAATAGATGGTCCACATTCGTCCGAATCGAACTTCATAGGTAGTCTTTCCAACTGATTTAAATATTTTAAAAAAGGACATTCGTTGCCGGCCCACTTCTTATGATCTTGGAGGGGATCGTCGTTAGGTTCCCATTCGTGTAAGACGAGACCACAAAATGCACATCTTGTTCGATCGTATACTTGGAGGTAATAAAATCCAGCGGCGGCTAATTTCAAAGGACTCACTGGAGAACGCCAACCGATAAACGTCGATAAGCGATTCTCTTCATATCTCAAATTTTTACTAACCAACTTCGACATCTGCTCTTGTTGGTGCACAACTAGTAACTAATTGCAAATACATCTAAAATAAATCTGTGTGGTGAGTAATGAACTCCAGCAGTTGGAAAAAAGAGTAAAACATGGGAGAGGGAGACAGACAAACGGAAAAACAGACAGACCTACCTATACCTATATTTATATATATATATATATATATATATATATATATATATATATATATATATATATATAGATGATAGATGGTAAACACAGGCCCACAAGAACA
Organism: Gonocerus acuteangulatus; assembly: GCA_946811695.1. Taxonomy (NCBI): domain Eukaryota; kingdom Metazoa; phylum Arthropoda; class Insecta; order Hemiptera; family Coreidae; genus Gonocerus; species Gonocerus acuteangulatus. The sequence goes on along the minus strand of OX328127.1, from coordinate 8,646,731 downwards.
TTGGTCGTGCCCTAAAACACTCAGCTTACCTTACAGGCTTACCAGCCTCTCCACTATAAAAAAGTCCGACTCGCAGGAACTGCATCATCTTAGCGCGGTTCCGTTCTTATCTCTAGACTCATTTAAAATGATTAAAATAGAAGATGTTATTATTTTGGGTCCACATTTCTAGAAAGCATGAAGATTAGATAGTTAGCCGTCGAGGTGATAAGTAAAGATGGAATGGTTGGGATTCGGCTAAATAAACCTCAATACGATTTTTGTTAAAAAATCTATATTTAGGACGTTTTGGCTAGTCAGTGGTAGCCTTCGTCAGCAATGAAAGTGCCGGGAGGTAGAGGAGGACCAAAGTTGACAGTTCCATCTTTACTCTCAAGAAAGGTGTTATTTACGATCTTACCTGGGTGGGTCCCCGCCCTAGGAAGGACCCCGCTAGGAATTTGAAAAGCTATATTATCTTGGAAATCCATATCTCTAAGATTAAATTGTTTTTCTTAGTTTTCTTAACCTGATTTGTTATCAAATACATTATCCAACTATAAGCAGTTAAAAAATAACAAGGAATAAAAACAGACAAAAAGAACAGTTCGAGTAAGGGAAATCAATTACTTTAAAGTTTTAAGCACTTATTTCTCTGATTGACATCGTCTTTTTTGTAGAGCATTTAGTAAGCTTTTTAATGGTATTCTTCCGTTTACCAAGATTCTCAACCTTTTTCGAGATATTAAGGAAAGTAAACAAAGTTACTAAAACTTTTAATGTCTGTTAATAAAATATTTTATTCTAACCCTTCCTTAACTCCAAACGTAACCAAAATTTCAACATATTAGTTTTGATGAAAGTAGAACATGCAGAAAATGTTTTAACTGAATCCCATGATTCTAAGTACCCAAACCAAAAACGGTATTCGAAAAATATTTTTCCAATTTTCTCGAAAACGGTTAAAGCTATCGCCTTGAAAATGGTTTCATTCGTTTTCCTAGCCCAGGAATCATATAAAACGAGTACTTAAAAGCTTATGAACTCAAAAACGTAAGCGTAACGATTTTTTTTGCGCGAATTTCGCCCCAAACGCCATCTTCCAGTAGGCGGATTTTGCTGGTTAACGAACTTGACCTTTCAAATTGGACGAAGGATTTTTGTACCAAATTTCATCAAAATCGGACCATTCGTCTTCTATCTAGAGAGCGAACAGACAAATATATATATATATATATATATATATATATATATATATATACATAAATATATATACATATATATATATATATATATATATATATACAAATTTGAACCACCGTTATTTTCGGTCTCTAGGGGTTCTGAAACGCGAAATTTTCTTGTCGGCACTTCCGGATTGTTTCATTGTATCAACCCTATAAGCGGGGTTCCTCCCTATGGGGGAGGGAGGAACCGCGCTAATAAACAAATAATTATTGTAAACTTTAGTAATAACAATATAGAATTAATAATTGTTAATAACTGTCTAGTAATATAGATACTAATTGTTAATAACTGTCTAGTAATATAGATACTAATTGTTAATAACTGTCTAGTAATATAGATACTAATTGATACCCCTGTATCTTTCCTGGATATTGATGATATGCTATCAATGACATTGCCATACCCCAATTAGTGGTTATTGAACTTTCACATATCCTTGGGCTGGATTATGGAGAGCGAGGTCGTGGGGGAATGACTTCAAATCAGGACAGCAAGATCCGAGGATAAAACACAAATCAAGGTTCTAGAAATCATTATTTTTTTTTTAAGAAACTCATTATTTTTATTCAGAAAAAAATATTTATCTAATATAAATTTTATATATACATGATGTATCGCAAGTTAATGGCAATAGTCCAAGGGCCAACGGCCATAGCCACGTTGAATGCACCGGTTCCCGTAGCTCACCGAAGTTAAGCAAAGTCGGGCGTCGCCAGAACATGAATGGGTGACCGACCACGTACTGTTGGCATTATAGAAAAGGGCGGCAACCTGTAGACAGCCCGGTCTTAATAGCCCTAATGCTGATACGCCGTTAAACACAAAAACAAAAAAAAAAACAAAAAAAAAATAGTCCAAGGTGTGAAACTAGATAAAAAATGTAATTCAACAGCACCAACCACACATTTCTATCTCACTCTGTTCCAAATATATGCCGTTCTAAAAGTTCTTTAGAAACAACCGTGTTTTTAGCGCGGTTACTCCCTATCTCCATAGGGAGAACCCGCTTATGAGGTTGACCTCACGCCGCAATTCGGACGTGCCGACCAGAAACTTTCTCGTTTCAGACCCCATAGATCACGAAAATATAGGTGGTTCAAATTTATATATATATATATATATATATTTATATATAAGCTTGTCTGTTCGCGCTCCTGACGGCTCAAAAATGATCCGAGTTTGATGAAATTTGGTACAAAAATCAGTCTTCCAATTTGAAAGGTCAAGTTCGTTAACCAGGAGAATCCGCTCAATGGAAGATGGTGTTTGTCTGTAACCGTTTTTGAGATAAGTGGAATCAATGTTTTCGCATCTCATTATTTTTTTGTAGGTACTTAGAATCGCGGGATTCAATTGAAATTTTTTCTACATCTTGGAAATTAATTGCAACTAAGATGTTTAAATTTTGGCTATATTTGGAGTTAAGGAAGTATGCGAAAAAAATATTTTATTTATAGACATGAAAAGTTTTCGCATCTTCATTTATTTTTCGTAAATATCTCGATAATGGTTGGGGAATCGTGGTAAGTGGAAGGCAATCATTCGAATGCTTACTAAATTCTCTAGAAAAAAGGTTCTGAAGCAACATTCGATGAGGCAATGTCAATCAGAGATATAAACGTTTAAATCTTAAAAAGTGTTTGTTTTGAACGGGTTTTGTCTTTGTTTATCTCACTATTTAATTGATTGTCATTTGTTATATTTGCATTTATCAGTGAAATTAGTATTGTAGTAAAATAAGCTAAGAAACGGTGAAAGGTAATGGTAATAAGTTTGGAGTGGCTGTGGTAATCAAGATGGCTGTGGCTAACCATGATGGCGTATACGTAGTTTGTTTTGAATTCTCCTATCTATATAACCTTCCTCCTGCAACAACTGAAGTTATCATTATTTCTTATTTTATAGAAAGATTTAACCCACGAGAAAATGGACTTTTATTGGCCATGAAGCACATATTTACAGTTGATTATTACAGTGAAACGAATTTGCTAGTAAAACAAGGAACATAAAATGACAAAGAATTTTCGGTCGTTTGGAATTGAGCCTTCTGAGCAGTAATCGTAGAGCGAGTAATTTTTCAGTACATAATTGTATTGACTTATTTAGCCTTCCTCAAGAATGAGGATTAAGAGTTATCCGCTTCTGTGTAAGTTTCCTGTTATTTGTGATGCTAATCTATTCCATTTCTTCGAGATGTACGGAACCGCGCTAAGATGACGCAGTTCAATAAAAATAAAATTCAATTAGCTTCCCAACGGTATACTCAGAATGTTGAAACAAAATGTGTACGAGTTGAGAAAAGTGTAGTTAAAAAAATACAACTATTTCAATGCATATATATATATATATATATATATATATATATATATATATATATATATATATATATATATATATATATAAATAAAAAAAAATAAATAAATAAAAAAAAAAATATTAGCTTTCATTAAGAAGAAGAAGAAGAAGAATATATATATATATATATATATATATATATATATATATATATATATATATATATATATATATATATTCTTCTTCTTCTTCTTCTTAATGAAAGCTAATATTTTTTTTGTATTTATTTATTTTTTTTTATTTTTTTTTTTTTTGGTGCATCTACTACTGTGAGTGGTCATTATCACCCGAAAGCTAATAGATAATGGATAGTTTGTCTAGCCAGATCTGCACTGATATCGTTGAAATAAAACATTCAAATCCTAAATAGACTTGTAAAAAATCAGACTGACATCTTTAAAATGTAAATTTATGTTAATTCAACAAAGAGATTAATTGAACTAATATGAATTTTGAATGATTTGACACACACACACACACATACACACACACACACACACACACACACACATACACACACACACACACATATATATAGTGGAGATCCGGTGAGTCCAGGTGTCATGAAACCACAATCGTGATCACCACGAAATTGAACATGTCATACATAACGAAAGTTAAAAATCCACAAAGCACTCTATATGAGTATATATATATCAGTGAATATTTGAAGACCTTACTATGAAAAGTGCAACCTAAATACCTCCGATCTTTTAGAATGTGTTTACCTAACATAGGAACTCGATCCCTACTTGATTTAGTGACAATTCGTTCGGAAAGCAGGAGTCATCTGATGACAATCCATCACTAGATCTGGTAGTCATCACTCGAAATCATCACATCAGCGATCTTCGACCGTTTCAACAGTTTAACGAATCCTATTGACGATGATTTGTTCGAATTGCACAACTAAACACGCAATCCAATTGAGTGGAAATAAGTTACATAACGATGTGTATGCAATTCTCCTCATGTAAAACCGACACGATGAGTTCATGAAATGAATTCTCATGATTACTCCAGCGTACTTTCCGTTTCTTAAATGTTATGTAGATATTTTTAGGAATCCATATGCTGAAATACAAACTAGAAGAAGATCATTACTACCAGAGTTAGGGGGTCTCCCCTTGGTCTATCTGTCTATCTAACGCCTTTCTCATGTGGGAGATGGTGGGTTCGAGGCCTGTAGCAGGAATCATTCCCTTAAAAGGCCCCTTTGAGAAGGTTCCTTGCCACATCATGGATGGCACTAATGAGCGCCATAAAAAAAAAACAAAAAAAAAAATAAATAAAAAAAAAACTACCAGTGTTAAGCAAAATGTAGTTATAACTATGAAGCAATACTATTAGTCTGTCGGCCCGTGAACATTTCATGCAACGATTTTTCAGTTTTTTCTCTATTGATTGTACCCGTCTTAACTAGTTCAGGGCAACTTGTAAGCTGGCGAGATAGCGGTGGTGTGGCTGCTAGAGCGTTGCAAAGATAGGGATTTGTAGTCCGAGAGCCAGCAACGCACGCTTCATGATGTGTTTTATGCATCTTGAAATTTTGCTATAATGTACATCTTGGATATATAAGAAGGTATATATGTGTTTCCTGGACATACCTTGGAACACCAGGTACTGCGCATAGGGGAAAGGTACAAAAAAATATTTCCCAAAAATGGAGTTTTATTCAGAAGTCAACTATCTTTAATGTAAAATTTAGACAATTTTACAATGAACAATAAATACGGCAGACACTTTTAAGGGGTATAACACGTAAAAAAAAAAAAAAAAAAATAATTGTTTTAGTCTAATATTAAATGAGAGTTTTATTCGCGCTGCCATTCAAACCGGAACAGCTGTACAAGATCATGTGAGCAAGAACCAATGAGAGCACAGAAAACAACCAACACTGCGCGGTCGTCTCATGCACTCTTACGGTTACACGCAGTGTATTCCAGTCTATCATAGGCAACATTTATTTTTATATTTCCTGATAATTAAAACCCACAAAAGCGTCTGCCCTTTTGTAATTATTTTCAAATATGTTTATTGAAGACGCTGTTTAAATCGCAGAGTGAATAAAGCACTTCATTTAATATTAAAAATAAAAACTAGGTACTTTGTTTTTATTTTTAAATTTACATTTTAACCCCCTTAAAAGTGCCTGCCTTATTTATTATTCATTTTAAAATTGCCTTAATTTGTAATTTTTTTCATTAATAATAGTTGGCTTCTGAATAAAACACTATTTTTGGGCAATATTGTTTTGCAACTTTCCCCTATGCGGAGTACCTGGTGTTCCAAGGTATGTCCAGGAAACACATATTTACCTTCTTATCTACCCAAGAGGTACATTATAGCAAAATTTCAAGGTGCATAAAACACTTCGTGAAAATTGCATTGCCAGCTCTCCGCCTATGAGAAACACATTGCATTATACAATAATCATTCATACTTGTCACCTGGTCGGCCAGCGGCGCACGGTGGTGCGAGAGGGAAAAACCTCCAAAATCGAAGGTGTTCAATAGAGTTTGAACTAACATTTTTCTAGACCTAATTAGTTGTAGAATACTGCTGTAATATTGATTTTTCATTTTATTAATAGGTATGATCACAAAAAACCTATCCCGTTGACCGTTTTCTCACTGAGTAAAAATCTCACAGTTTTTAGTGAAAAGTAAAGATAGATAGATAGATAAAAAGCTGTATTTAAGATTTAACTTTTTACAGGGAGGCCACTTAATGTGCTTAAAATAATATAACTTTACATAAAAATTATAAAATATAATACTAGTTTTATAATGAAAAGTTTATACCTAAATAAAAAGAACAGAAGAAGAGAGAAAAACAAATATGTACATATATATAATAATAATAAATAAATAATAATAATAAATAATAATAATAAGTCACACAAATTAAAATTAAAATAATTCAGTTTTGCACATTCAGTCCTGCATTAAAGAAACAGCCACAAAAATTTAATCGAATCTGATAAAAGCACGGATTCTGAGGGCATATAAAACGTAGACGCAGAGGTTGTTGAGCTTCTCACGGTCTCTTACATCCAGTAATGCAACAAGGCGGTCTTCAGTGGTGTCCTCTGCTTGGAAATAGCTGCAGATGTAGTGGCGTCTAGCTTCCGTGTACATCGGACACCTGAGTAGGAAGTGACCAATATCCTCCTCTTCGTACAGGTTGCATATCCAGCATATCTCTTACATGCAGTAATGCAACAAGGCTGTCTTCAGTGGTGTCCTCTGCTTGGAAATAGCTGCAGATGTAGTGGCGTCTAGCTTCCGTGTACATCGGACACCTGAGTAGGAAGTGACCAATATCCTCCTCTTCTTACAGGTTGCATATTGAGCACATCTCGTCACATTTAATCTTGTACAAGATTCCATTAGTAAATATTCCCAGCTCCAACTTCCCGGCTAATCTCAGCTGAGACAAGATTCGAGCTTTCGAGTAAAACAATATTTTATACCAGTTATTTTATATCTGAAAAATTGATACTACCCAGAAAGTCTCACGAGTATATGCAGAGCTTTTAAACGAATTTTCCTTTTTGCCAAAATGTACCATGAACTTGGTGGATTTAGGTTGTGAAGATATCTGTAATGGAACTCAATTATCCGTAGTTTATTTGGTGTAGAAAAAAAGCGGTATTTAGCTATCCTCTCCGCATAATTTTACCTAAAAGTACATGTTTTGAAGTTGCTTTCATATAAAATTCTTCGCCAAACTCGGCCGTATGTGTGCACAGCCTAATAAAATGAAGCGATGCGATCATTTTACGAAAAATGAGTTTACCGTTACTATTTTCTGCTGAACAGTTTGTGATAGGAAGTAACTGAACATTTACAGTGAGATCTACCTATCTACCTAATTTTTTTTTTTTTTTTTTTTTTTTTTTTTTTTTTTACGGCGCATCGACATAAATCTTGGCCATTAGCTCCGACGTCCAGGGTGCAGCCAGGAATCTTCTCAGCGAGCCCTGAGAAGAGAAAATTTCTGGCGCCGGTGGGGATCGAACCTACCATCTCCCGCTTATGAATCTAGCGCGCTAGCCACTAGACCACGGGAGACCCCTCTACCTAATATCTCGTGTAAAAATGTCAAAATGTATTCGTTATAAGCGAATATTTTAATAAAGATAAATACATCGAGTCCATTTAACTGTATTACATTGTTTGTTAATTTATTCAACTCAGCATTCAAAAATACATTTGGAAGGATACATATCTCTACCAATTGAGTAAAATATGACTTTTTTTAATCGAATACTTGCTGTTTTTCACGGTTTTATGCTGTTTTAGCTGGGGGTGTATAAGCGCTGAGCGCATGGCGCGCACTCCGCTTTATACCGCCAACTGACAACTTTTCCACCCTCATATAAGCAGCGGATAATTTTTTTTCGTCAATCTTATTACAAATATTACCAGCTACCAAAATTTCAGGAATCTTAATACAGTTTTTGGCTATTTAATAGGGAAAACATGCTTATAGCAATTACATGTTCTGAATATATTGATTATAAATGGATATCTTTATTATTAAATAAAAATATTATGTATTTCTATTAAGGTATGATGAAAAAATGTATTAGGTATTTGTTTGTATAAAATACTGTATTGGTAATAAAAATTATCATATAATGTATTAATAATAATAATAGTTTATTAATAACACTTTGTAATAACAAGAAAGACAATCATCTTTTGATTCTGACTCTTAACCTTCAGAATCATCACTTTCGATATCTGCAGTGATTGTGAGGTCATATTCTTCTTGATGTCTATTATCTGAAAAAACTAATTATTGTTATTGAAAAAAAGATTAAACATTAATACAACAAATAAAATAAATAATTTTAATATCTTCAGTGAATTGCTGATCTGGAATATTCATATCAACTACTGGACGGAATTGTTTGCCATCAAACCGTTTACAGGTACTACGCTCAGGCGGCCTGGTTTTCCCCTTTACGGTTTGGGATCCCGAATCCAACCCTTGAACAACGACACTAGAAGATCAAGAAAACCTTTTTGCGATTCCTAGTTTTGAACTCAGGTCATCCAGAATACTAGTACAGACCTCTACCACTGAGCTAACCTCGTTCGCCTTGAAAAAGATTAGCCTCAATCACAAAGATATAATTCCTTGCAAATTGTTTCGTAGAACATTTTAAAGTTTTCTCAGCAATAAAAACTCCGCAGATAGAATGAGTCCAAGGCGAAGGAACAGTTTCTCCGTTACTAACAACCTTACATTCTAAACGCTGGAAATCGACAATGTAAAAGAAAAAGTACCCTGGTGGCATAAACAGACACATTCATTTCTAAATCAATCGTTCCTGGACTACGAAAATAAACATTGATTAGCAAAAACTGAATTCGCATAAACTTTTCTCGTAAACGGTTACATATATCGCTTTAAACGTGGCTTCATAAGTTAGAAAACCTATGGAAAGTGTACCTGCAAGCTTATTAACGCAAAAACTTTAGCGCTGAGTTTTTTCCGCGCGAATTTTGGACGAAGCCCCATGTTCTGGTGAGAGGATTCTGCTGATTAAGAAACTTGAACTTTCAAATTGAATGAGGAATTTTCTTAACCAAATTTCTTCAAAACCGGATAATTTTTGAGGCAACTACGGCGAACAGACAAATCTATATATTGGAAAATTTGAAGCAGTTGTCTTTCTGTGAGTTATGGGTATTGAAATGGCAAATGTTTTACTCAGGACTTCCCGAATTGAGTCAACGAATCGCCGACAGCGCGCCGTCATAAGCGCGTTTCTTCCTTATGTAGGTAGGCTGAGAACGCGTTAAAATTAAAACCGCTTTATATGGTCAAAAAGTGTATGTATTTTAGGTACTAAAGAGTGTAGGTTGCAAATTAAAATTATTTATACAATTTATTATAGAAAAACTAATTTTAAAAGGGGTCTCCCGTGGTCTAGTGGCTTGCGCGCTGGATTCATAAGCGGGAGATGGTGGGTCCAATCCCCACCGGTGCGCCGGTGGGGATCGGACCCACCGATCCGGCGGAAAAAAAAGCGATCGTTGACCATGGCGAATGTGAACATTGTTGGTGTTTAGAAAAATAATAGAACTGTATTTTTTTTAATGTAAAAAATACATTTATTTTTTCCTTATTTAACATCCCTTGATTTGTAAGTTTCTTTTTTTTCCCCCATATTTAATTAACTGTTACTAGATTATATATGTTCAATTTTTGAGCGAACTTGTTAGTTGCGGACATGGACGTATAAGACTTAAAAATAAATTTAATAAGATCACTTAGTTCAGAAAAAATATTTTTCTGAAAATACACCCCGCAAGTTATTTTATATATACGCCCATGGGTGCGAATGCTTAGAAACACATCTTTCTTTTTTTTTCTTTTTTTTTTTTTTTTTTACCCACCCTCCCAAATTGATTATATGTACATAAATAGCTCCAGGCCCAACGGATTGGAACCTGGAGCTGGACTTAAAGCTACACCTTATTCTAGGCTTACGTACTAGAAGGAAGATATATTTACAATTGGGGGGCATAAGCCTACTTAGTCTAAAGTACTATATCTAGGGGGAGACAAATTATAAACACATTTACAAGAGTGAAGCACTACCTGGATCAGTAAAACTTCAAAAAGCGCGGGAACCATTTTGGCGCGAAATCTTCCTTCATGTTAACATTACATCATGGTTCACAATAGAACAGCTGGACTATTCCTCTAATATTTCCTACTTGCTCAACAATCAATGCGAGGACATTGTATCAATGAACCCAAACGTCGAGTTGTTGGTACATGATCCACGCCACAACGAGGTGCCTGATCCATGGATCTACTACTAGCGCCGCCTCTCTGACCATGACACAGAAGCTCCTGGTCAAGGGCAGAGTTTTGTTACGACATTGCTGATTCTATAAGTTGCCACCAGACCTTGCCAGCGCTAGAATCGTCTCCTCGTTCAAACAGTTCTATCTTCAGTCGGCCCTCTATCTTCTATACGGAAACCATCTCTCGTATTGTTTCCCTTAGTTTAACTTATTTTATTTATTTTCGCCGCTAACGAACGCACATTTTTCAACATTTTCTTTTATTTGAACGTAAGTCGCCTTTACCTATTTTTTTTTATTGCTTTATACTTATTGTTTTACTCATAAAAACCACAGCTTGTTGCCAATAAAAAGAAAATAAAATAATACAGAATATTTGTCTACTGAGAATAACAAATATGTAAACAAGCAGAAGGAATATGCACAAAAACGCCTTGGATTATAATAGAGGCCGGCGTCACAAGATAGTGGCATGTGGTTTCCGAGGTGACAAAAATAAATACAGCCGTTGGCAGTGGTCGGAATTCATGTGACACCTGTTGTATTCTGCGTTTGCACGGTGTACTAGCTGCACTAATGTGCGTGTGTGACACTTTTTCCTTCTGCGCAAGCGCCGTCTTCTATGGGCTGCCTGCATTTAATGCGTTTTTGTGTTACTAATGGTCTTCGTAGTGCCGTATGCACAGAAAACACATATTTGTATTGCTGACTAGATTTCTTATGCGCGAAATCCGTCTTTATAGTTATGCCTGGTTTGTACGTTTGGGAGTGTGAATTTGACACTTGTTATCTTCTGCGCAAGCTTCGTCTTCGTCATTTTGCTTGCTTTGTAAGTTAGTATGTACGTGAAACTCGTTATCTTCTGCGCAAGCTTCGTCTTCGCCATTTTGCGTGCTTTGTAAGTTTGTATGTAAGCAATATTTGTCACCTTCTGCGCAAGATCCGTCTTAGTCGTTTCAGCTGCAGAATATGTGTTTGTATGAATGTGACACCTTCTGCGCAAGCGCCGTCTTCTGTGGGCTGCCTGCATTTAGTGCGTTTTTGTGTTACTAATGGTCTTCGTAATGCCGTATGCACAGAAAACACATATTTGTATTGGCGACTAGATTTGTTATGCGCAAAATCCGTCTTTATAATTATGCCTGGTTTGTACGTTTGGGAGTGTGAATTTGAAACTTGTTATCTTCTGCGCAAGATCCGTCTCAGTCGTTTCAGCTGCATAATATGTGTTTGTATGAATGTGACACCTTCTGCGCAAGCGTAGTCCTGCTTTGTACGTTTGTATGTATATGTAAGAATGTGACACTTGTTATCTTCTGCGCAAGATCGGTTTTTGCATTCAATTATTTACTCTGATGTCTCTGCGCATTGGAATTTACATGTCTTACATAAAAGCGGAGAAGCCAGTCATCTTTTGTTGTTATTTTTTAATATAGATATGTACAACTATTGTTTAGACAATTTAAGGGATTATTAATAAATAATATAACATTAAAAACAAAATTTGAACTAATCATACACGGGAGGTTGGTAATCGCCCGTAGAATGCTTCCAAACGAACTAATTGAAATCCTTAAAAATAAATCGAGCAAAAAATGTATTTTATAATTTTAAAGAATTAATAATATTAGTTTTATGTGAGCATACTTGGTTCATGATGTTCTTAAATCATTTTATCTTTGCAACACATTTTTAATGGTTTAGTCATATCGACACGGTTGGCTGTTATGAAGGGAAATTCCTATTGCAATCCTTACTGTCGTTGAGTAAGTATTATTACGGTCTGTTTAAGACTTTCTCTTTCACGGTTTATAGCTTATAGCTACCGATTAATTGCGGTTGTTTCTTTAATCCGATTATCCTGCGGGGGGGGGGGGGGGGGGGTTTATTTTAAACTCTCAAGCCAGGTATTATGATTAGATAATCCTAGTAGTTTAGGTTTAAATTTTGAGATGATCCGTATTTATTTAAAACTTTGCAATTTAATATTGTTCTCCAAAAGATATTTTGGGTTGATTTATTCAGTCCTCAAAGGGATCAGCTCGAAAATACACAGGTTCAAAGATATATCTGCGCTCTTGAGCTACTTTTGGGCCTAGATTTATCATCGGCGTATATGAGAGGGGGGGGGGGGGGCTGCAGCCCCCGAACTTTTGATTTGATCGATAAAAATTTGTCATAAACCCCTTAAAAATAAATTAAATAAGATTACTTAGTTCATAAATGTATTTTATTTTAGGTTTAATACCGTTTTAGTTACGTAAAACTATTCGAAGTTCTAGATTGTTAGTATTCCATACCCCAGAAATGGTCCCAACGGGCCACAATTGAAATGTCTCTTAAAAACGCACCCCACCCCACCCAATTTTAATACCTTTTTGAAAACTCCTCAGAAAGTAAAGAAAAACATTTTCGTTTCGCTTAGTATTTAGTGATAAAATGTCACAAGTGTAGATACGACGTGTACCTCCCTCAAACATAACACATGAATTTGCTTGCGTGACATAAACATGAATTTTAGTTTCGACAGAATTGAACAACTGAAACTACAGCTAACTTTCTTTCAGCTGGAAGAAGATAATTCCAATTCTTATTATCAGTAAGTATTATTTTACTTGCAAGACAAAAACATGAATTTTAGTTTCGACAGAATTGAACAACTGAAACTACAGCTAACTTTCTTACTGCTGGCAGTAGATAATTCCAATTCTTATTATCAGTAAGTATTATTTTACTTGCATGACAAAAACATGAATTTTAGTTTCGACAGAATTGAACAACTGAAACTACAGCTAACTTTCTTACAGCTGGCAGTAGAGAATTCCAATTCTTATTATCAGTAATTATTATTTTACTTGCATGACATAAACATGAATTTTAGTTTTGACAGAATTGAACAACTGAAACTACAGCTAACTTTCTTTCAGCTGGAAGAAGATAATTCCAATTCTTATTATCAGTAAGTATTATTTTACTTGCAAGACAAAAACATGAATTTTAGTTTCGACAGAATTGAACAACTGAAACTACAGCTAACTTTCTTACTGCTGGCAGTAGATAATTCCAATTCTTATTATCAGTAAGTATTATTTTACTTGCATGACAAAAACATGAATTTTAGTTTCGACAGAATTGAACAACTGAAACTACAGCTAACTTTCTTACAGCTGGCAGTAGAGAATTCCAATTCTTATTATCAGTAAGTATTATTTTACATACATGACATAAACATGAATTTTAGTTTCGACAGAATTGAGCAACTGAAACTACAGCTAACTTTCTTACAGCTGGCAGTAGAGAATTCCAATTCTTATTATCAGTAAGTATTATTTTACATACATGACATAAACATGAATTTTAGTTTCGACAGAATTGAGCAACTGAAACTACAGCTAACTTTCTTACAGCTGGCAGTAGATAATTCCAATTCTTATTATCAGTAAGTATTATTTTACATACATGACATAAACATGAATTTTAGTTTCGACAGAATTGAACAACTGAAACTACAGCTAACTTTCTTACAGCTGGCAGTAGATAATTCCAATTCTTATTATCAGTAAGTATTATTTTACATACATGACATAAACATGAATTTTAGTTTCGACAGAATTGAACAACTGAAACTACAGCTAACTTTCTTACAGCTGGAAGAAGATAATTCCAATTCTTATTATCAGTAAGTATTATTTTACATACATGACATAAACATGAATTTTAGTTTCGACAGAATTGAGCAACTGAAACTACAGCTAACTTTCTTACAGCTGGCAGTAGATAATTCCAATTCTTATTATCAGTAATTATTATTTTACTTGCATGACATAAACATGAATTTTAGTTTCGACAGAATTGAACAACTGAAACTACAGCTAACTTTCTTACAGCTGGAAGAAGATAATTCCAATTCTTAGTTAGTAAGTAGTAAGTATTATTTTACTACAAAAAATTTCACGTTGAGGATGGTAGACATCAAATCTGCACTTATCACATCCAGAATAGCAACAACATTGGCCGCAATTTTATCACTTAACACTAAGAAAAAAAATACACATATATCTTTATTTTATGAGCTGTTCAAATTAAAAAATATTGGGTAAAGAAGAAAAACCTACTTTCGAGCGCGCGTTTAATAGTTTAAAGTAAATAGTTTTGGGTGTTCGCTGTATGGATGTTCAAATGGTCAAAGACGAAATACCAAACCGTTCCTAGATTCGCCTAGGAATGGGTACCTCCAAAATAGCAAATCAGACGGCCGGAGCACAGTACTCACCATGCTATCTCCCTAGTGTTCCTCAAGAATCAGATACCTCTACAGTACATACCCTCTGGGCCCTAATAGCATGTTATAGGACTGATTTCCATAATATATGTTTACAGCAAGAGTATTCCGGACATGAACTTAATGCGTTACCGTACCTTGTTTCCAAAATAGCAAATCAGACGGCCGGAGCACAGTACTAACCATGCTATCTCCCTAGTGTGCCTCAAGAATCAGATACCTCTACAGTACATACCCTCTGGGCCCTAATGGCATGTTATAGGACTGATTTCCATAATATATGTTTACAGCAAGAGTATTCCGGACATGAACTTAATGCGTTATTGTACCTTGTTTCCAAAATAGCAAATCAGACGGCCGGAGCATAGTACTCACCATGCTATCTCCCTAGTGTGCCTCAAGAATCAGATACCTCTACAGTACATACCCTCTGGGCCCTAATAGCATGTTATAGGACTGATTTACATAATATATGTTTACAGCAAGAGTATTCCGGACATGAACATAATGCGTTACCGTACCTTGTTTCCAAAGTGTTCTTCTCCCCAGTGCCATTGGGAATACATGTAATAAATGTAGTTATTATTTTGTTAATCAATGAAATATAGAAGTGAGATTTTAGGCTTCAAACTACACAAAAAACTATCATCAGAAATGTCTTTATACACCCTGAATTATTGGCAGATCCGAAACATAATTTCTATATATCGAAGTGATTTTTTTTTTTGAACATGAAACGTCACCATCATTATGTTGTGTTGTGTTACATACAACACACATAAAGAATTGTATAAGGTCTAAAGGAGTGCTGTGTTAGCTAACGCTATCGAGGTAGTGACCTATGCTTTGTAACGTTGGTCATGTTCTGATCGTCAACATGATTGATAGAACATTGCTCCGAAGGTGTTTACATATCTTTGAGTGGCTGCTATTGTCAAGGTATACAGGCTCGATTGTAAACATCAATTAACATTTGGTGTACACACCTTGAGCTCGTTTTGTATTTGAAAAAAAAAACGCCCTACTCGAAGAAACCGGATCATTTCACCGCGTTCTTATAAACGTCGTTAAACGCTTTGACTAAAAAGGGCTGTTTTTTTCTTTTTTTAATTCATTTTTTACTTTATCCCATAGGGAGGAAACCGCCAATGGCGTCGACCTTATAAAATAATCCGAAGTGCATCTGGATAATTTCCACGTTTCAGACACCATAGGCGGTCTAGCAGCATCAAAAATGGTCCCATTTCGCTGAAATATCTTTTGTAAATATTCTTATATACACAGTGAATATCAAGATTTGTGGACCTAACGAGAACTGTTTCTCCCGGTCATAAGCAACAATTGTACATATTGCCTGTTTATTAGGATCCAATTCTACACAGTTTTGAGGAAAACGCTTTACCTGGATGCCTAAAAACGGAAGTCCGTAAGCATAACGATTGGTTTCGCTCGTAAAGCAGTGCTCCGGTATGCGGATTCTCCTGGTTGGCCTTCGAAATTGGACATAGTATTTATGTGGTAAATTTCGTCAAAATATGTCCATGTTTAAACTTGTGAGAAAGCGAACAGACAAAACATGATGTGATTGGCTTTAATGCCTCGTCTGTCTACTAATATAGACTATTCTAGAGCTGACAGGTGATCTGTTGTTAGTCCAAGTCCTTCAAGAAAGATGGCTGTGATCTTAGGAATGGCCCTTCTTCATCTGAACCACAATCATTTCATAAGACAGCTCCCATATAGAAATAAACTACAAATAATATGTTTAAAAATTACACAGGCCCACAAAAGAAAAGAAAAAAATATTTTATTCTGACCGTTCTTTGTCTCAAAACGTAACCAAAATTTTAACATATTAGTTTTGATGAAATTTGAACATGCAGAAAATATTTCAATTGAATCCTATGATTTTAAGTACCCAAACCAAAATCGTCACTAACAACTATTTTTCCAATTTTCTCAAAAACGGTTAAAGCTATCGCCTTAAAAATGGTTTCATTCGTTTTCCTTGGCCAAGAAGCCTATAAAACGAGTACAAGCAAGCATCTGAAGTAAGCGGAACGATTTTCTTCGCGCGCCATTCGCTCCAAAAAACATGTTCCGGTGGGCGGATTCTGCTGGTTAACAAACTTGACCTTTCAAATTAGACGAAAGATTTTTGTACGAAATTTCATCAAAATCGGACCATTTTTGAGCTGTCAGGGCCGTGAACAGACAATATATATATATATATATATATATATATATATATATATATATATACTAATTTGAACCACCGTCATTTTCGGTCTCTAGGGGCTCTGAAACGCCAAATTTTCTAGTCGGCACTTCCGGATTGTTTCATACACACCATACATATATTCTTATGTATTTCGAAACGCTGAATCCGAATCCGGACGTTTCACTCCAGTACGCCAGGTATAAGAGCATTTGAAGGTAAAATTTCGTATGAAGTCGTTAAAGAAGAAATAACTAGAGCTTCCATGGTTTTGAGGGTCGCTTAATTCGAATCCTAGGTCTGTTTCAGCACATCGGCAAAAAATCAAGTTTATTTCAAGGAAAAATATTTTTATTTTGGATAAAATGAATCTGCATTCAAAATTATTTTTTAGCAAAATAGACATATGTCTCCTTAAAATGAACTTGATTTTGCGCCGATGGGGTAAAACAGACCTCGGATTCGAATTCAGCGACCCCCAAAACCATGGAAGCTCTAGTTATTTTTTCTTAAACCTGACGTGCTGGGGTGAAACGTACTCCATTTTTGGGTGTCTTTGGAAATTACCATTTTGTGTGTGTGTGTGTGTGTGTGTGTGTGTGTGTGTGTGTTATTATACATTTGAATGGCTGATTGAACAATGTTGGATGTGATTTGTTTTGAGTGAAAACTGAACAAATTTAGTTTTGTATTGTGGAATTAGAATACGAGACTATTTAGTGATCAAAGCATTCGCTATGTCGTGTTTTGTGTAGTTGAAGTGCGCATGTCGCGTGTCCAGATTATGGAGCAACGTTGCGTTTGTACTACGAAGTTAGTCAGTCCGTCACTATCAGCCAGTTTGTTTTGATAGCATAACCTAGTGTCAACTTCATAACTTTTCTTTTCATTCCATCGACTATATCGTCGTTACAAATGCTAAGTATCGAATGTGAAAATCACCACTTTTCAGAGTGGAAAAGCGTTTATTCATAAATTTTTTTTTGGACAGTCAAATATTCGGCAGATTTTACCTTTTGATAGTGGAATACTTTCCCTTTCATAGAGTGAAGTCAGATTCAAGAATTTGCCGTACATAAGTCCAGCAGAAATTAGTAAAGATTGAAAATGAAAGATGCATTTTTCACATTCGATACTTTGCATTTTTATCGACGATATATTTGTCAAATACCACTCACTGACTCACTGACCTATCATCGCCCAGCCCAAACCACTCGACAGAAAAATATGAAATTTTGCATGGACACTCTCTTTGGAATGTAAACACTCGCTAAGAAAGGTTTTTTTTTTTTTTATTCAAATTTTTAAGTATTTTTACAGGGGTTTGAATTTTTAGTTTTAAAGAGAGCATGCTCGCCTAGGCAGAATAAGTTGCTAGGACAATAAAAGAACAGCTGTTACCGTACTGTATCTATTTCATAGTTTGTTTTTTTTTTAATTGCGGTTAATTTTAACTATGATGTAGAAGCGGTGTAAAACCATAAAATAAATATATAAACTATGATGGCAGACCTTGAATTAGTAGAAATAAACTGCAACGCTACACCTGCTGATGGTATAGTAGCGATAAAATTGATGATTTGACATTATTTAACACGATATAAAAACACTTCTTATCTGCCGTGACGAAACACGGGCATTCAGCTAGTAACTACTTATTTGCCGTGACGAAGCACGGGCATTCAGCTAGTAACTACTTATCTGCCGTGACGAAGCACGGGCATTCAGCTAGTAACTACTTATTTGCCGTGATGAAGCACTGGCATTCAGCTAGTAACTACTTATTTGCCGTGACGAAGCACGGGCATTCAGCTAGTAACTACTTATCTGCCGTGACGAAACACGGGCATTCAGCTAGTAACTACTTACTTGCCGTGACGAAACACGGGCATTCAGCTAGTAACTACTTATTTGCCGTGACGAAGCACGGGCATTCAGCTAGTAACTACTTATCTGCCGTGACGAAGCACGGGAATTCAGCTAGTTACGAAATAATGTTTAAAATTGAGACATGTTCTTATGTAATCTATGTGGATATAGTAAATTCAATTTTGTAAAAGAAATGAAAGTTTGGAGGAAAACGTATATTACAGTGGAGCAATGTTGGATGCGACATTTTCCTGGCAGATTTTCAAATTTAATTCCGCTCTCAGAAAAAAACGCCGTGTCTAATTTGCATTTTGCAACATCAAACGTTGTTCCAGCCCTACATTCGTTTAAATGTCCACCGCTCACCTATTTTCATTTAGCTCTTCCCAATATTACTTCAAGTTCCAGAAGTTTCAATCGCTCTCGCAGCCTCGACTGTGGTGTGGTATCACCTAGTTTAAAAACTTATAGTCACTAGTGAATAGTTTAATAAATCAATGTAAATAACAGAGAATTTCACGAAATATTTGAAAAGTTACAAAATTGCATTGAAATGATGTCAACGTATAAGAAAACAAGACTTAAAAATTTAATAAAAAGTTTAAAACTCAATATCACTTCCGAAGAAGTCTGCAACTGGTTAAAATTTCTCGAAATAAGCTTTTCATTTTATAACTTTTATTAAATGATACTGCAAAATTTGAAACAACTGTGCTATTTATGGTTAAAAATAATACCACCGATTACAATTGATTTAGATAACAACAGTTTTTTTGGTTACCGAAGGTTGGGGAGCTAATAACACAGGTCCACAAAAAAAAAGTGGTTTGTGCTGGGTATCGGACACATTTTTTCTGACTTATTTTTTACCGCTGAACACGAATCTGAAGTCATAATTGGGGGTTAATCAGCAAAAAACGGAGAAAAGTGAAAAAAAATCGATAACAATTTTTATCTATTTTTTTCACTTTTCTCCGTTTTTAGCGCGGTTCCTCCCTCCCCCATAGGGAGGAACCCCGCTTATAGGGTTGATACAATGAAACAATCCGGAAGTGCCGACTAGAAAATTTCGCGTTTCAGAACCCCTAGAGACCGAAAATAACGGTGGTTCAAATTTGTATATATATATATATATATATATATATATATATATATATATATATATATATATTTATATATATATATATATATATATATATTGTCTGTTCGCTCTCTAGATAGAAGACGAATGGCCCGATTTTGATGAAATTTGGTACAAAAATCCTTCGTCCGATTTGAAAGGTCAAGTTCGTTAACCAGCAAAATCCGCCTACTGGAAGATGGCGTTTGGGGCGAAATTCGCGCAAAAAAATCGTAACGCTTACGTTTTTGAGTTCATAAGCTTCTAAGTACTCGTTTTATATGATTCCTGGGCTAGGAAAACGAATGAAACCATTTTCAAGGCGCTTTAACCGTTTTCGAGAAAATTGGAAAAATAGTTTTTGAATACCGTTTTTGGTTTGGGTACTTAGAATCATGGGATTCAGTTGAAACATTTTCTGCATGTTCTACTTTCATCAAAACTAATATGTTGAAATTTTGGTTACGTTTGGAGTTAAGGAAGGGTTAGAATAAAATATTTTATTAACAGACATAAAAAGTTTTAGTAACTTTGTTTACTTTCCTTAATATCTCGAAAAAGGTTGAATATCTTGGGAAACGGAAGAATACCATTAGAAAGCTTATTAAATGCTCTAGAAAAGGTTCTAATAAAAGTTTTGATTAGGCGATGTCAATCGGAGAAATAAGAGCTTAAAACTTTAAAGTAATTGATTTCGCTTATTCGAACTGTTCTTTTTGTCTGTTTTTTATTCCTTGTTATTTTTTAATTGCTTATTGTTGGAGAAAAACAATTTAATGTTAGAGATATGGATTTCCAAGATATAGCTTTTCAACTGCCTAGCGTCCTTCCTATGGAGGGTTCTTTGTCTTTGATTTTGGTACTTAGAATTATGGGATACAGTTGAAACATTTTCTGCATGTTCGAATTTCATCAACACTAATATGTTGAAATTTTTGTTACGTTTAGAGTAAAGGAAGGGTTAGAATAAAATATTTTGTTAACAGACAAAAAAAGTTTTGTATAATTTCGTTAGTATCTCGAAAACCGTTGACAATCTTGTGAAGCGGAAGATTATGTATCAAATGTATTTGACAATAAAACTTGTTAAGTTAAATAACAAAAACAATTTATTGTTAGAAATATAGATTTCCAAGATTCCGAGACCTTGTCACTAGCGGGTCTGTTTCTAGTGTAGCGGACCCTTCCAGGTAAGATTGTAAATCATGACCTTTCAAGACTTCACTACTCACAGGAATGTCGTTAGTGACCTTAAGGGTTGACACGCCATTATAATAATTAATTTAAAAAAAAAAGACTGGTGGAACCAAAATAATAACTGCTTCTATTTTAAACTTTCCAAATTAGACTAGGGATATGAACGGAACCGCGCTAAGATGATGCAGTTCTGCGAGACGGACTTTTTTGCTATTAACCCCCAATTATGACTTCATATTCGAGTTCAGCGGTAAAAAATACGCCAGAAAAAATGTGTCCGATACCCAGCACAAACCACTTTTTTTTTCTTCTTTTTTTTTGTGGACCTGTGTAATTATTCTGTCAATGGAGAATTATATCAATGCAATGGAAAAAAAAAAAAAAAAAAAAAAAAAAAAGAAAGAAAGAATTTTACCTTGTCTTGCACATTTCAAGTAACTACCATTGAAATATGTTGAGTACAAGCTAAGAAAATTGGGGTTTACAGTAGACACTCCCTAATCCGGCATCGTCAGGACCGGCCGGATTAGAGAATTAGTTAATTTCAACTATGATGGCAGACCTTGAATTACTAGAAATAAACTGTGATTTTGTCCCTCATAGGCTTTACGCTATACCTGGTGATCGTCCATTCGAGCTAATAATATCCCGAACCCTTCCACAGTCTCCGCACCCATCAGCATCCCCAGTCAGAACACTTCTTGCTAATGCTCGCAAATATAATCGGTGTTTCCAAATGAAATCTTGGAAACATACATATTTAAATTTTAACGTCCATTTATTATTGACAACGAAGTTGAATTTACCTGCTGTTACAGCTAACCTATAGATAACGGGTTATCTGTTTCTTGACACTGGTCCGGAGCGCCCCAATGTCAAGAAACATTATTCTTTGATTACTTATCAATTTATGAATAACATATAACATGATGGGAACCGTGCTATAATAAACTGCCCACAATTATATAGTAGCGTTAATTTTGATGATACATTATTTAAACCAATAAAATAACTACTTATCTGCCGTTAATTTATGAAATACATTCCCAAATGTTATAGACTTTAGAGTTATAGAACTTTAGAACATTACAGAGATAAATGGGTTTTGTTTAATCTCTGCAGTATTTCCATTTTAAAGATTTAATTTCTCTCCATGTACATCCCTTTATGAATTACAGTTAATCTAAAACTTGGAAATAATCAAAGTAGAAATCTCACGCGGAGTTAGGTTGTATATTTGGCGAAAGGATTTACCGCATTATTATAACTTCTCATATCTCCTTGGAAAATTTAATTAGAACCTCCATGTCCTCGTTTTATTTCTCATTTCAACTTCATAGCTTCGGGGGAATTCATTAGAGCACCCCAAAAACTCAGGATTAACACACTGGGTTTAATATGGTGGAAGGATGCGATCCAATTAAAATGTTTATTAGATTCTTGTTAATAATTTTAAGATTTATACTTGACAGAAATACACGTGTTGTACTCTCATGATTATTCCTCTTTTTATCAAATATATTTCTAAAATTATGCTCTTGAACCTTCATCGGCGTTTCGAGTGTTTCATAAGTTGTCAAATAATATTAGCAGTAAAATGAGGTTATGAACGTAGGCAACAATATATAAAAAAAATCTCAGTTTTACGGATTGAAAAAAAAAAAAAAAAAAAAAAAAAAAAAAGTCTATCTTACCGATATGAATCTGTTTCGCATTTTTTTTTTCTTTGATGAGGTGGAAGTATCTTACTTGAAACACCTGTTGCACATTGTCTTCAGTAGTTCTAGCGTTCCTTTTAGCGCGGTTCCTCCCTGCCTCCATAGGGAGAACCCGCTTATGAGGTTGACCTCACGGCGCGATCCGGACGTGTCGACCAGAAACTTTCTCGTTTCAGACCCCATAGATCACAAAAATATAGGTGGTTCAAATTTGTATATATATATATATATATATATATATATATATATGTATATATATATTTATATATATGCTTGTCTGTTAACGCTGTAACAAACTCAAAAATGGTCCGATTTTGATGAAATTTGGTACAAAAATCTGTCTTCTTATTTGAAAGGTCAAGTTTGTTAGCCAGCAGAATCCGCCCAAAGGAAGATGGCGTTTGGGGCGAAATTCGCGCAAAAAAAATCGTAACGCTTACGTTTGTAAGTTCATATGCTTCGAGGTACTTCTTTTATAGGTTTCTTAACATAGGAAAACGAATGAAACCATTTTTAAGGCGATATCTGTAACCGTTTTTGAGAAAAGTGGAATCAATGTTTTCGCATGTCATTATTTTATTGTGGGTATCAAAATCGCGGGATTCAATTGAAATTTTTTCTACATCTTGGAAATTAATTCCAACTGAGATGTTTAAATTTTGGTTGTACTTGGAGTTAAGGAAGTATGCGGAGAAAAATATTTTATTAATAGACAAGAAAAGTTTTCGAATGTTCATACATTTTTCGTAAATATCTCGATAACTATTCGAATGCTTACTAAATTCTCTACAAAAAAGATTCTGAAGCATTATTCGATGGGACAACGTCAATCAGAGATATAAGCGCTTAAAACTTAAAAAGTGTTTGTTTTGTTGTTTTTAAACTTTTTAATTGGTTGTTTTTGGTTTTAAATTGCATTTATCAGTAAAATTAGTATTGTAGTAAAATAAGCTAAGAAACGGTAAAAGGTATAGGTAATACGTTTGGAATAGCTGTGGAAATCAAGATGGCTGTGGCTAACCATGATGGCGTATACATAGGTTTGTTTTGAATTCTCCTGTCTATATAACCTTCCTCCTGCTACAACTGCAGTTATCATTATTTTTTATTTTATAGAAAGATTTAACCCACGAGAGAATGAACTTTTATTTGCCATGAAGCACATATTTACAGTTGATTATTACAGTGAAACGAATTTGCTAGTAAAACAAGGAACTCATTTTAAGTTCCTTGTTTTACTAAGAATTTTCGGTCGTTTGGAATAGAGCCTTCTAAGCAGTATTCGTAGAGTATGTACGTTTTTAGTACATAATTGTATTGACTTATTCAGCCTTCCTCAAGAATGAGGATTAAGAATTATCCGCTTCTGTGTAAGTTGGCTACTGTAAGTTTCCTGTTATTTGTGATGCCTAATCCACTCCACTTCTTCGAGATATACGGAACCGCGCTAAGATGACGCAGTTCCTGCGAGTCGGACTTTTTTATTTCTTTACAACAGAAATCCGTATACACAGGGTGTCTACTGCATGAAAAAGTCATGAAAATGTCACTAAATTGAAAATAGGGCACTAAAGTCACGAAAACGTCATGAATTTTTGAAACCATGACACGAAATTTCAGTCTTACCGGACTCTAACAATTGCAGGACTTCTGCGCATTTGTAATTGTCGTCGTTTTCGTACAGTGACTCAATTCTATCTGCCCCCTCAACCTTTTCCTCAGTTAGATTACTTCCTTGCAGCATTTACACATCAATTATCCATTATTTACATATATTTCCATTTCTCTTTATTCATATTCATACTTTAATATTTAAATCATTCACACTTTAATTTACTAAATTATGTAAATTGAAAATAAATATTTAGTTAGTAATATTTTTAGAAATTTTGAATTCTACTACCATTGTTCGGAATGTTTGAGGCTTATAATTCAATATTCATTTTAGCACTTTCCTCCGAAGGAAAGTAGCTAATTGAGGTGGCACTTATGACGGAATTTTTAAAAAATGTTTTCGAATCTTTATCCATCCTAACTAGTAGACACCGAAAATAACCCCAGTTAAAATTTATATATATATATATATATATATATATATATATATATATATATATATATATACAGGGTGGTGCAGAGGAAACGCATGTTTTTCAATACTGAATTACTGGGACACAATGGGTTGAAAATAATAAAAACAAGTATGATATGATAGGTTTTTTAATGCAGTTTTTTAAATTACATGCCATATTTAGGTTCGGAAAATAATGTCTTTGAGATGATGTCCTTCTTGCTGGATACAAATTTGGATCCTCTTCTGAAAATTACGGACGGCTCTCTCCAACATTTCATTCGGCACGACTTCAATTTCCTGACGAATGGAATTCTTAAGGTCATCGAGTGTGCGAGGCTTGTTGATGTGACACTTTTGATTTTAAATATCCCCACAAAAAGAAGTCACACAGTCGGGTGAGCGAGGGGACCAGTGAACAACACCAAATCCCCCAGAATCCACAAGAATTACACCAAAGAGTGCGTGAGAGACATTTGGTTTCGGCAGGATGGTGCCACAGCTCACACGGGGAGAGCATCCATGGCAGTGGTTCGACAAATGTTCCCAGGACATGTGATTTCGAGATTTGGTGATGTTCACTGGTCCCGTCGCTCACCCGACTGTGTGACTTCTTTTTGTGGGGATATTTAAAATCAAAAGTGTCACATCAACAAGCCTCGCACACTCGATGACCTTAAGAATTCCATTCGTCAGGAAATTGAAGCCGTGCCGAATGAAATGTTGGAGAGAGCCGTCCGTAATTTTCAGAAGAGGATCCAAATTTGTATCCAGCAAGAAGGACATCATCTCAAAGACATTATTTTCCGAACCTAAATATGGTATGTAATTTCAAAAACTGCATTAAAAAACCTATCATATCATACTTGTTTTTATTATTTTCAACCCATTGTGCCCCAGTAATTCAGTATTGAAAAACATGCGTTTCCTCTGCACCACCCTGTATATATATATATATATATATATATATATATATATATATATATATAGTTATATATGTGCCCGTTAACACGATACCGGCCAGAGTTTTTGTTTCTTTCCCACGAAACTTGGTATGTAGTATTCCCCAATTAAACGATTGAACGAGTCCGTTAAGTAACAAAATCGGTCTATCCGGAGGGGGGTTTACTCCGGAGCCAAAGTAGTTATTTGCCAATACCAGTCTTAGTTTTTGTTATATTTCAACGAAACTCGGTATTCGTTCTGTTCAACTAAAGAGAAAAAGTTCAAAGTACAAAGTTAAAGTTGTAAAAATAAACTAAATCGGTTTATTAGGAGGGGGGTTTACTGTGGACCCGAATTACTAATTTGCTCATACCGATCGTAATTTCTGCTGTATTGTAACGAAACGCGGTATACGTCCTGGGTATCTAATAAGGAAGAAGTGTTGTGAAAATGAACTAAATCGGTCTATCGGAAGGGGGGGGGGATTTACATTGTACTATGTTTGGATTGAATTGAAACAGGTGTTATTTAAGTTTTTATTTTTTTTATCTATATAGGTTAATTTTATATATTTCACGGTAATCCGTGTAAGGTTACAATTAATTTTATACTTTAAGTTAAGGCTATTTCTTTTTAAGCAAAATTATTATCGTTTTAATGGGCATGAAATTTGCATTTAAAGTCATGAAAATGTCACGAAAAAGTCATGAAATTGGCTTTCACAAAAGTAGTACACCCTGATACATTTTACCAGGGTACACCCAGATTCACGTCCGACCGCTGAGGAACATTAGTTCCTCAGCGGTGCAAAAAAAATCAAAATCATAAAGTAAAGGGGTAATAATGCCTTATGTGGCCAAAATCACAGTAATTTCCTCCAATATATGAATAACAAAGATATCAATATTTTTCAATTCTCATTAGTTTTATATGGGATCTTAAAGTAAAAAAAAAAGTTTTAGGTCTTCGAAAAAAACTGGTGGCGCTGTGTACACGCAAAAGTACATAAAATTTCGAAAATTGTGACGAATTTATTTCTATTAAAAATCCGTTGAAAATCGGCCATAAAATCGCAACAATTCAATGATTGGAACATTCCCTTCTTTCTTTACTAGCAAATAACATTAGGAATCTGCAGAGTAAATTTGAAGTTGATCGGGCGATATTTAATAGCTTACCGCACGATTTGAAGTTGATCGGGCGATATTTAATAGCTTACCGCACGATTTGAAAAACATAGATTTGAGAAAATCGAATTTATTGTTTAATGTACTTAAAAATTCATTTTTTTTTCTTTTTAATTTTTTGTCGTAGTTTCTTTTCATAAAGTTAAAAAAAAAAGGGTTTTAATTTTTAAATACATCGGGAATTTAGTCGAAAAATATAATTTTTGCCACATTAAAATACTGGCATATAAACACTCTTAGATATTATTTTTGATTTGTTAAGGCAGCTTTAAAGCCCACAAAAAAGAAAATGTTCAATTCGTAGAAGCTTTAAAATTTGAATACATAAAAACCAGTCCCGTGCAGATACTGTAGAGGTATCTGATTCCTGACTATACGGCGTACAAGGAAGATAGTGTGGTCAGTACTATATTCAGGCCGCCTCATTTTCCCTTTGAAGTTACCCATTTATAAATTCATTAAAGGCTGGGTAGCCAATAGTACGATCTGAGACCCCGAATTCAACCCACGAACAAAGACATTGTAAGATAAAAACTTTAGTGCGCTCTCTCTCTCTCTCTCTCTCTCTCTCTCTCTCCCCCCCCCTTATATATATATATATATATATATATATATATATATATATATATATATATAATAATGTGAAGTAAAAACGTTCTTTTCCATGAATGAGGTGGATACCTTCACTCTAAATTGGATATTATTTGGCAAATTATAACCAATCAAGATTATTGTTTACCCGTCGCAAGGGTAATTGATATTCCTGATCAAATTCCTTTTGTTCGGTATTAACTACTGATAAGAGATAAGTGTTGTGATAACAAACCCAATGTCATCTTTACCTCACCGTAAACAGCCTTCTCCGTATAATCTAATAGCTATCGCTTTCTCAACAATTATAGTATCAATAAAAATAACTGTTTTTGTATCAAAAGTTCAAAAAGTGATCATTGCGCAATTTTACTGCGATACAAATACAAAATAACAAAAACAATGTATTTATTTGTTTATTTAACTATTAAAAATAGCTTTTATATTTTTAATAAACGACTGATTCAATTATTTAATTATTCATCCGAGTGAAATACTTAAGATATGAACAGACTGTATTTAATCTAGTTGAGCCTTACATAGGCTCAGCTGTTTTATTTAGAACTTTCGCACACTTCGCCGATTTCCTCCGATGGAGATCATCAAACCCAGGAGTGGACTCGGCGATTTGGACGTCCAAGATTTGCCCTTAAGACAACGTCAGGCCTCCAGCAGTTCTGAATTACAATGTAACAAGACATGGTGAAGTCCATTCTTCGCCTTTTTATTTATTTTTTTTTTTTGGGGGGGGCTATTAACGCCGGGCTATTTTTATTAATTGAAATCAACTCAAAACAAGGTAACAACAGTATAATAATACATACTATACGGCAATAATAATATTAATTGTAACATTAATAGAAATAATATAACAGGTAATAATATTATTAAAGACAATATTATAAAATATAATATAACTGTGACATGTAATGTAGTAATAAATTCTTATATAATTATAATGTCTGCCTCTAAGGAAGCCAGAAGGGCCATCAGGGCGTCAATCTATTTCTTCTTGATAAAAATTAATAACAATTTCTTTTAAGAGGGTCTCCCGTGGTCTAATGGCTAGCGCCTTGGATTCATAAGCGGGAGATGGTGGGTTCGATTCCCAACCTCCGGCAGGAATTTTATTATCCCATCGGCTCGCTGGTAAAATTCCTCGCTGCACCCTGGATGTCGGCGATAATGACCTAGATGTAGATGCGCAGTAAAAAAAAAAAAAAAAAAAAAAAAAAAAAAAAAAAAAATATTCATTTAAGGTGATATATTGTTTCAACCAGTATTTATATAAGAGTTTTTCCTCTGCGGTGAACACTTTACCAAATTTTTTACATTCAATATAAGACTAAACTGGCAGTCTTTTTAATATTGCTTAATATTTCTTTAGGAGCATCCTGCAGATCAAATTGAATCATTTGCTCGAGGATTGACACCGTTTTCTTGGATTTGTTCACATTTTTTCAAATTTGGAAGAATAAATGATGATGGATCTAAAAATAAAAATCATTGGAATCGGAAAATTTCGGCAAACTAAATTACCCTCAGTATATTATACTTGAGGTAAAATTTAAGCTCTAAAAAACTTGGGATGTGTTCAGATGAAGTTTTTTTGCTATGTTCTATCGAAATTTAATACTTTAAACAATTTTCAAAGATCAATGAAGAATAATTCAGGATAAATAATCAGGGAGTAATTACCCACAATCAATTATATCAGATAAAAAAGGAATGGTTTTGACGTAATTTCCTTCGGATGACTTAATAAAAACACTGTCCTATCTTCAACGAGAGAGGTTCAAACTGATTGTTGGTATAAAGCAGATTTTGAAGACTTTGTCTTGTTTATAATACTGCTAATGTGTTTGTTGATCAAAATAAAACTAATATTTATTAGTTTTATACGATTTTAGTTCCTTGAATAGTTTCTAAACTTAGCTAGAGGATTAAAAATTAAGTATAACAAAACAAAAATTCAGGTTTTTTTCCATTGGACGTTACACTGTGCGGCGGCAGGAATGTTCTCATCCCACGGCTCGTTGGGAGCATTCCTGGCTGCAACCTTGATATCGGTGCTAATGCCCTAGACGTCGAAGCGACGTAAAAAAAAAATAAACAAATAAATAAAAAACCATCTGGAACGAACCACAGCAACCAAGAACATATTCCTTAACCCCAATCACACGCCGAACCTGTAACTAACCACAACAGAATCACACTCCTAAACCCCAATCACACGCCGAACCTGTAACTAACCACAACAGAATCACACTCCTAAACCCCAATCACACGCCGAACCTGTAACTAACCACAACAGAATCACACTCCTAAACCCCAATCACACGCCGAACCTGTAACTAACCACAACAGAATCACACTCCTAAACCCCAATCACACGCCGAACCTGTAACTAACCACAACAGAATCACACTCCTAAACCCCAATCACACGCCGAACCTGTAACTAACCACAACAGAATCACACTCCTAAACCCCAATCACACGCCGAACCTGTAACTAACCACAACAGAATCACACTCCTAATCCCCAATCACACGCCGAACCTGTAACTAACCACAACAGAATCACACTCCTTAACCCCAATCACACGCCGAACCTGTAACTAACCACAACAGAATCACACTCCTTAACCCCAATCACAGGTCCAACCAGAAACAACCTGACCATGTAAATGCTAGACTCTGAGACGTGCCTCTGACCTCCAGACCAACAACAGGAACAGCCCGGCCTGGATTGAGATAGGTCAGGGATAGAGAAAGTCTACAGTTCAAAGCCCTCCCATTGTCTAGGGGTTGTCCGCCTTTCGACTAGTTCTTCATGGTATTCTCTCTTCCAAAGCGTTCGCAAGATGGTTCCAGGTTAATGATAGAGCAACATTTGAACGCAATTATTAAAACATTCCGATACACAGGAGCTGCATAACACAGCAACATGAATAGTCTATGCTGTATTTGTTAAAAGTGTTCTACTACTAACCAAACCAAATACATAAACATAAATAGTTTTGCTCTTTTATTTACTATTAGCTGTTACCCAGTGTGCCATGCTATACCTACTTTCTGCCTTTGACTCTCCCCGTATCAAGATCTATCTCTATACCCACTTACGTCAAAATCGGTCTAACGGTGTGAGTTTGTTTATATCTTTCAAGTAATTCATAAAGCAGCCGGCAGAGGCCAGCACCACAGCAAAGCATAAAGCAGCCGACCACAGCTTGCGAGTAAGATAGTTCTTACCAAAGAAAGGCCAGCACTCCTTAGTTATACCGTGGCTGTTTATATAAAATTGAAATAAACTGCATTAAATAATTATACAAGTTATAAGTTAATACTCTCCAGTTACTCAGGCTCAAAATTGACCATTTTTCTTCTAATTTGTACTATTTTTATTCAATCCCCCCCAAAGTATGCCCATCCCACATGTGTCCCGGTTTCACTAAGTAAAAATATGGTAAGCCTATACATAAATATACACACCGGACATTATCATTGTATGATAACACAGGTCTATTACGTGATAGCCGTGAGTTGGACGTTGACCAGGAGAAGAATGAAATGTTGCAAGAAATGTTTGATCCGAACACCAAGAACCAGAACCACCTGCCTGCCATGTTTGGCTGCAAGTAGCAACAATTACAGCAACCGGTCTTGTTGTATAACAACCCTAGATGGAGTACAGTCATTGCTGAAGGAAACTGCAGACACCACTTTTCCTCAGACCTCAAGAGGAAATCCGGAATGGTTTTCCCACAGGAATCCCAAGGATTCGCAATTTCCTTCAGGGAATTGGCATATTTTCCTCCTATTATCTCTCCTGTAATATTTATGTTTTGCA
This sequence comes from Gonocerus acuteangulatus, assembly GCA_946811695.1. Classification (NCBI taxonomy): domain Eukaryota; kingdom Metazoa; phylum Arthropoda; class Insecta; order Hemiptera; family Coreidae; genus Gonocerus; species Gonocerus acuteangulatus. Next base: position 8,615,270 of record OX328127.1, on the reverse strand, counting down.
GTCATGACTTGAAAAATGTTATAAATACAATGATAAAAATATTTTTCATTAGAGCAAAAACAGTGAAGTCACTTTAATAATTTTCTTTTTGGGTGTGAACCTTTGAGGTCTTTAACGCAATTCCTTGGTGAAGCGAACGGACTGGTTACAATTATTAAAAATTAGTCCCATAACCCTATAACGCCAACCTTTCTCGGCCTACAACATTCTACCAACTATTCGTCATTTATACGAACACATTAAAATACATATATATAAGTAAAAACTCAACTTGTGAGACATATTGGGTGGTGTGAGAAAAACGAAGTGTCTACCAGTACGGTATAGTTTTAGCTTCAACTATGGATGTGATTAAAGAAAGGCTACCACTCCGTAGTTACAACTACCCTAGATGGAGTGGTAGCTGGAAAACTGAAGCTACAACTAGGGGTAGATACAACTACCCTAGATGGAGTGGTAGCGGGAAAACTGAAGCTACAACTAGGGGTAGTTACAACTACCCTAGATGGAGTGGTAGCTAGAAAACTGAAGCTACAACTAGGGGTAGATACAACTACTCTCGATGGAGTGGTAGCTAGAAAACTGAAGCTACAACTAGGGGTAGTTACAACTACCCTAGATGGAGTGGTAGCTAGAAAACTGAAGCTACAACTAGGGGTAGATACAACTACTCTCGATGGAGTGGTAGCTAGAAAACTGAAGCTACAACTAGGGGTAGTTACAACTACCCTAGATGGAGTGGTAGCTAGAAAACTGAAGCTACAACTAGGGGTAGTTACAACTACTCTCCATGGAGTGGTAGCTGGAAAACTGAAGCTACAACTAGGGGTAGATACAACTACCCTAGATGAAGTGGTAGCTAGAAAACTGAAGCTACAACTAGGGGTAGTTACAACTACCCTAGATGGAGTGGTAGCTAGAAAACTGAAGCTACAACTAGGGGTAGATACAACTACTCTCGATGGAGTGGTAGCTAGAAAACTGAAGCTACAACTAGGGGTAGTTACAACTACCCTAGATCGAGTGGTAGCTGGAAAAACTGAAGCTACAACTAGGGGTAGTTACAACTACCCTAGATGGAGTGGTAGCTGGAAAACTGAAGCTACAACTAGGGGTAGATACAACTACCCTAGATGAAGTGGTAGCTAGAAAACTGAAGCTACAACTAGGGGTAGTTACAACTACCCTAGATGGAGTGGTAGCTAGAAAACTGAAGCTACAACTAGGGGTAGATACAACTACTCTCGATGGAGTGGTAGCTAGAAAACTGAAGCTACAACTAGGGGTAGTTACAACTACCCTAGATCGAGTGGTAGCTGGAAAAACTGAAGCTACAACTAGGGGTAGTTACAACTACCCTAGATGGAGTGGTAGCTGGAAAAACTGAAGCTACAACTAGGGGTAGATACAACTACCCTGTAGTAGTAGCTGTCACAGGTTTTAATTCCTGTTTTCGTAAGTACTCTTCCTTGTCAGTCTCTGCTAGACACATATTCATTCTTGGCGTTGAGCAGTAGTTCAGTTGTGCAAAATGCCATCATCATCTGAAGATGAAAGTAATAAGAAATCTCTAGATGGATTAGGATTAGGATTTTTTTTTTTTTGACCAGGGCGATAAAAAAAAAAAAATGATATTGATGTAATAAACAAAATAAGTAATGCACTACTTTCTTTATTATACTAATTATATTAACCCTGGAATCACAACGTGGGGTCACCCTTGACCCCTGAGTTCTGAAAATATTTGTTATTTCCCACACATTCCAGCTGTTAAACATGTCCGATCCTCTACCTTCCTGTCCTGACAATGTGATCATAATGGAGAGTCAGGCTTTTCTCATTCCTATCCCTGTGAACGTATGTAAAGCCTTTGGGTCACGGGCGACCCCACGTTGTGGTTTATGTAATATTTCTATTTATCGATTGTAGTATGTCTAACGATAAAATATTTTTCACTGAAGATGAAATTCGCAATGAGTTGCTTTGGCAAATTGTAGAAGAGAAAAACAGAGAGTTTGGAGTCGTTTTGGATAGTGAAGACAGTGAAATTGGTGAAGTTTGTGATACGAGAGAAAAAGAGGATGGCCATATATACCATGTGGGTTTTTTTATCGTAAAAAATACAGGAAAGCTGTAACACATTGTGCAAAGTATAGTAAGAGTCTGTGTGCTGAACACAGGCAAAGTATATCTGAAAAGTGTATAAATGAATAACAATTATTTTTATATTTTTGATCATTATAATGTGCATACATTCAAGTCACTATTTTTCCCCCCTTTTAAACAAATATTACAAATCATAGTATTTTTTTATTCTAGCAGTCATAAAGACAAAATATTATAGGAGAAAACGTTATATTTAATGTTGATATTCAGAGGAGAAATATTCAAACAAACTTATGTCTGAATTTGTGGTATTTTGATGTTTCATTTCCCACTCCCCCATTTCACAATTAAATAAGATTATTTGGTTATAAATTGTTATATTATACATGGTAGTCATCTTAAAATACCATTTCAGAAACCTAACACCAAATTTGAAAAAGAATTACGAAAGATAATATTAAGATGGGGTCTTATATGACCCCGCGTTGTGAGATTTGCAACAGCTTTATCATGTTGTGATTCCAGGGTTAAATCGAATATACAAATTAATTAGGCGTTAGGAATTCTGATAATTTAAAGATAAAAAGGCTAACATTTTATTTCGCTTTTCTTCTCCACGAACTTTTGTTGCAACACTGTCTGTCAAATTCCTCAAGATTTAAAGGGTCTTTAAGATTTTTAGCAATATTATGGAGTGCAGCACAGCTCATTACTAGTTTTGGTATTCTTTCAACTGTGTGTGGTATTTACATAATTCCCAAGAATTGGGAACCTTTGTTTCAATTACCCAAAAACACAAACTATATCCGCAGCCCCCCCCGAAATTTAATATGATTTAGTCGGTAATAATGCGTCAAAAATAAATTAAATACTCATATCACTTAGTCTAGAAAAAAATAATTTTTTTGGGTGTAAAATAGCCTCAAACTCCTCGTTAGTCAAAAATTATTTCCTATATATCGTCGATACAAATGCAAAGTATCGAATGTGAAAAAATGCATCTTTCATTTTCAATCTTTACTAATTTCTGCTGGACTTATGTACGGCAAACTCTTGAATCTTAGTTCACTCTATGAAAGGGAAAGTATTCCACTATCAAAAGGTCAAATCTGCCGAATATTTGACTGTCCAAAAAAAAGTTATGAATAAATGCTTTTCCACTCTGAAAAGTGGTGATTTTCACATTCGATACTTTTCATTTGTAACGACGATATGTACGTCTCTGAGCCAAAGTAATAATTAATACAGTAATAATCCTGATCTTGAAGAATAGCTGACAAAAGTCTGCTCCTCCTCAGACTTCAAGAAAACGAAGATGTAACTACACCTAGGTAGTTGCAGCTTCTCCTTTATCACACCAAGAATGAAGTTGTAACTAGCTCTCCGGGAAAACCGAGATATATCTACAGGGGGTAGTTGAAGGTCCGGTTTAATCACACTAAAGGTAGTTACAACTTCAAAATACTGAAGTGGTAGCATCAACTCCGTTTTAATCACACCACCCAATGAGTTTGTAGTGTATTGTCAGTTTTGATGAAGGTCCCAGTAGTCGTCGTAAGAGTCCGTATCTCCTGTTCAGTTCCTGTCTTTTCAGTCGGGTGTGTGGGTTCCAAGTGAGTTTACTTTGCAGTAGTAATCCCAGGTAGTGCACCTCGTTGGATATGGGGAGTTCTTGTCTTTTCAGTCGGGTGTGTGGGTTCCAAGTGAGTCTACTTTGCAGTAGTAATCCCAGGTAGCGCACCTCGTTGGATATGGGAAGTTCTTGTCTTTTCAGTCGGGTGTGTGGGTTCCAAGTGAGTCTACTTTGCAGTAGTAATCCCAGGTAGCGCACCTCGTTGGATATGGGGAGTTCTTGTCTTTTCAGTCGGGTGTGTGGGTTCCAAGTGAGTCTACTTTGCAGTAGTAATCCCAGGTAGCGCACCTCGTTGGATATGGGAAGTTCTTGTCTTTTCAGTCGGGTGTGTGGGTTCCAAGTGAGTCTACTTTGCAGTAGTAATCCCAGGTAGCGCACCTCGTTGGATATGGGGAGTTCTTGTCTTTTCAGTCGGGTGTGTGGGTTCCAAGTGAGTCTACTTTGCAGTAGTAATCCCAGGTAGCGCACCTCGTTGGATATGGGAAGTTCTTGTCTTTTCAGTCGGGTGTGTGGGTTCCAAGTGAGTCTACTTTGCAGTAGTATTCCAGGTAGCGCACCTCGTTGGATATGGGGAGTTCTTGTCTTTTCAGTCGGGTGTGTGGGTTCCAGGTGAGTCTACTTTGCAGTAGTAATCCCAGGTAGCGCACCTCGTTGGATATGGGAAGTTCTTGTCTTTTCAGTCGGGTGTGTGGGTTCCAAGTGAGTCTACTTTGCAGTAGTAATCCCAGGTAGCGCACCTCGTTGGATATGGGAAGTTCTGGTCTTTTCAGTCGGGTGTGTGGGTTCCAGGTGAGTCTACTTTGCAGTAGTAATCCCAGGTAGCGCACCTCGTTGGATATGGGGAGTTCTTGTCTTTTCAGTCGGGTGTGTGGGTTCCAGGTGAGTCTACTTTGCAGTAGTAATCCCAGGTAGCGCACCTCGTTGGATATGGCTCTCTTCTTGAGGGGGAACGTGATTTGGCAGCATTTCTGAGTTTCACTTTAATTTTCCACTTGTTGCACCAGTGCTCGACAGACTCCAGATGTTCTTGTATATAACAGGAAGCATTCAAATGATTAGGAGAGGAGGAACAAAACAGCTGGTACTAGCGATGTAATTCTTTCGAAGACTTGTCAAGTATTGACCACAGGTAGCATAGCTGGGCTGTGGTGGAGAATAGAACACGGGGAGGGGAGGGGCGACTGTAACTCAAAGAGGTGTTCGTGTTAGCGTTCTAGGGTTAAATATCAAGATAAACGTTAAAATTAATATTACAATATACAATTCAAAATATATAAATACATTTTTCTAATATAGGGTTATGTTCTAATCCATCTATAATAACATGACTAATATTGAGTATGCCCAGAATAATGAATTACCCTCTAACCATCAAGAATGATTGACCGAACTAATCAATCAGAAGAAATGAAGTAGATCAAGGTTTGAAGAAGTATGTGATTGATGATTCTTGAGGATTGTTGTATTATTGATTCCTTGAGGATTGAGGCTTGATTACACAGAATCTATACTTCTTAGGGGAATTTAGAAGTATTCTTATGGAGGAATACAACAAAAGGAAATAATTGTATTCTAACCCACTCCACCTACCCAAGATAAATATATTCTACTTTTTAAACAAACACCGGGAATTCTCATGAGACTTAATCTAAAAAAAAAAAGTCCGCCTCGCAGGAACTGCGTCATCTTAGCGCGGTTCTGTTCATATCTCTAGTGTCATTAGTAAAGGAATAGTAGCAGTTATTGGTGGAGTTAGAAAAATATAAAATAAAATTTTAGAGAGAAAATAGATTTAAGGTGCCACAACAGGAAACTGACAGTATCATGGCGACTTCCCCCACCTTCTCAACGTTCGCTCTTGGAAACACTATAACAATGTTTCACGTTTTCTTACCTTGTTTTAGTCAAATACTCGTTTTACTGCTAAATGCAATCAAAATGGGAGGCAACCAGTTCAAACTTTAGGTAAACAAATATACATGAACCCGTTCAAAAGAACAAAACTAACAATTGCGAATTTTGAAGTCCTTATTTCTCCGATTGACATTGACCCATCAAAACTTACATCAGAATTTTTTTTTTTGTTCGGAATTGGCTAATCTTTCGAATAGTCACTTTACACGTTTTCCCAACCGTTTACGATATATTTTAGAAAGCGTACGAAACTCCCAAAACCTTTCATGCATGTTAATGAAATATTTTATGTCTAGTATTTTCTTAAGTCCAAAGTGAACCAAAATTTACTTATCATAGATTAGATGAATATCAAACGTCTGGAACAAGTTCCCACTCAATTAATCGTTTCTCAATACCCAAACATAAAATTACTTTGGAAAAGAAGGTATTTCAATATTTCTCGAAAATAGTTACAGATATCGCTCTATAAATGGTTTCATTCGTTTTTCTACCTTAAGAAACCTATACAACGAGGTATATATATATATATATATATATATATATATATATATATATATATAAATAAATAAATTGACATGTTAGGAATTATGCACAAAGATTTTCTGAGGCATAAATTATTTCCATATATACATAATTTATTGATCCTCAACCTCAGCCAAATATATTTGATGAACTAGTTACAATTCCTCATTTTAAACGTTTCGGCCTCAGGGCCATCCTCATTAACTAGAAGAAAAATAAATTACATGTATTTAAAATTACATTAAAAAATTACCCCCTTTTTTTTATTCATACAATGTAAAAATTGTTTAAAACTATCTTTAACTTATATTACCTTCCTTTCTTAATCCACATATAATCACCCTATTTTCACAAGGGCTTGTCATCACATTACATCTAAAACTTTAAAACTATAGGCTTTTCCATCTTCTATAAATAACACTTTTTTTACTTTTTTTAAACATTTGAAATTTCCACCAGACCATGTGGCCACAACCTTCCACCATTTTCTATTTACATTATCATAACATTCTATCTCTAATCCAATATATTAAAAATTGTTCATGTCCATTTATATAATATGATAAGTAAAATGGACATGAACAATTTTTAATATTTGGGATTAGAGATAGAATGTTATGATAGTGTAAATAGAAAATGGTGGAAGGTTGTGGCCACATGGTCTGGTGGGAACGCAGGAAAAGGATACAGTCACTCTAGTGGTAGAAAGCGCTCCTTGCGGCGGCTTTGTGAACCTACGTCTGACGGGCTTTTCTATTGAAATATATTACAAATTAAACCCCCGCTTTCCGATTGACCGATTCAGCTCATTTTTGCAACACTTCTTTCTCATGAGTTACCCACGACGTATACCGCGTTTCGTTACAATACAGCAGAAATTACGACCGGTATGAGTATATTAAGAATTTGGGTCAAGAGTAAACCCCCCCTTCTAATGAACCGATTTAGTTTATTTTTACAACACATATTTACCTGTAGATTACCACTACGAATACCGAGTTTCGTCGAAATATACCAAAAATCACGGCTGGTAGTGGCGAATTGGTATTGTGGGTCCGGAGTAAACCCCCCCTCCTAATGAACCGATTTAGTTTATTTTTACAACAGTTATTTACCTGTGGATTACCACTACGAATACCGAGTTTCATCGAAATATACCAAAAATCTCGGCTGGTAGTGGCGAATTGGTATTGTGGGTCCGGAGTAAACCCCCCCTTCTAATGAACCGATTTAGTTCATTTTTATATCTCACTTTTTTCTGTATATTACCACTAAGAATACCAAGTTTCGTTGAAATATAACAAATATTACGGCTGACATAGTCAAATTAGTGTTTTGGGTTCGGGGTAAACCCCCCCTTCCGGTGGACCGACTTTGGTGGTTAACGAACTCGTTCAATCGTTTGCTAATTGAATGCTATATACCAAGTTTCGTGACGAAAAAACAAAAACTCTGGCCGCTATCGTGTTAACAGACACACATATATATATATATATATATATATACATATATATATATATATATATATATATATATATATGCATATATATATATATATAGATATATATATATAAATTTTAACGGGGGTCATTTTCGGTGTCTACTAGGTAGGATCGAGAAAGATTTGAAGAAATTTTTCAAAAATTCCGTCATGAGTCCAACCTCAATAGCTACTTTCCTTCGGAGGAAAGTGCTAAAAAGTGGAGAAGAATAAAAATATATTGTTGTTACTATTAATATTCTTGGTAGAGGTCAGTAATCCTGGAATCAGTGGCCACCTGACCGGTATTTCAACTCCCTTACTAAAGGCATGAATAACAGGTTTCTGGTTTTCAAGAAATATATCTGTGGACTCCAAGGGGCATTCACTTCAGGCTTTATCAATCCATCGTACTACAGATTGAAATAGGTACTCAAAGAGAAAAAAAAGGATGAAAATTATTAATTAGTTTCATTTATTTTCTTTTGAGCTTTGCAATTTTAGCGATTAGCTCACGATAAAGCAAGTGTTCTCTGAGTCTAGTAAAAAATTAATAAAAAAAAAAATTAAATATACTCAAATTAACTCTTAGGCTTCCAAGGTCCTAGTCATTAACATATTATAGTCTTCTGGTATTGACCGTGTCGAAAACTTCTTTACCGACGTTTCGCTAGTCATACTGCCAGCTTCCTCAGGGCTTAGTCTGAGAATGAGGATGTTCTTCTAGTTCTTCTGTATAAATACCTCTCTTTGTATTCATCCGCGGGCGTAGTCTGCTCTTCCATGTCCCTGATTGGTTGGTCCCGGTCTTGCTTGAATCTGGTTGGTGGGTTCCATCTGGATCATTGATTGGCTGAATTTCGTTTTTTCTTTTTTCTCTAGTTTTAATTACCGGATGCCATAATTTGCTTCACATCAAAACTTACCAACAAATCTTCCTTCGTTATTTTAATAGACTTGACCTTCTCAACGAAGTCTCTTGAATCTTTTATATGATATAGAAGAACACTTTGATCACTACCCTCATGACCAGAGCTATCAGGATTTCCCAACCAACCCTTCTCAGAAAAGAAGAGAGACACCTAAAGTCAGCTCTAAGAAAAAACGGGTACACGGACGAAACTATAAAAAGGCAAACCACCAAAGCAAAAAGAAATGCAAAGTCGACAGAAAAGGGAATGCAAAAAGACCCAAACGAGATAAAAGTAATCATTCCCTATGTTAAAGGTACTACAGAGAAGATTACGAAGTTTCTAAAGAAACATAACATAAAAACAGTGTACACCACTGACTGCAAGATAAGTCAAATAATAAATAACCCCAAAGATAATTTACAGTTAAGATCACCAGGTGTCTACAGTATCCCATGCTCCTGCGGAAAAGAATACATTGGACAGACAGGAAGATTGGTGTGCACTAGAATAACAGAACATATGAAGACGGTTAAGAATGGCAACATCGAAAAATCGGCGGTAGCAGAACATTTTTATAACACTAATCATGCTATCCAGTTCGACCAAGTAAGCATTCTGGCGAAAATAGAAAATTATCAAGAACGGATTATAATGGAAGCCATAGAAATTGTACGATGCCCTGAAAATATCAACAAAGAAGATGGGGAAAAGCTCAGCAAATTATGGCATCCGGTAATAAAAATTAGAGAAAAAAGAAAAAACGAAATTCAACCAATCAATGATCCAGATGGAACCCACCAACCAGAATCAAGCAAGACCCGGGACCGACCAATCAGGGACATGGAAGAGCAGACTACGCCCACGGATGAATACAAAGAGAGGTATTTATACAGAAGAACTAGAAGAACATCCTCATTCTCAGACTAAGCCCTGAGGAAGCTGGCAGTATGACTAGCGAAACGTCGGCAAAGAAGTTTTCGACACGGTCAATACCAGAAGACTATAATATGTGTAAATATACTCATTTTAATGACTTTTGTCTAATGTTAATAAACCTACTCAAATACTTATTCCTTATCCGTACATAAGAGTATGCCTATTTAAACAGTATAAATACACATGTATATTCATGAATAAAAATAAAAATTAGGAAGAATAACAACATTACAAAAATAAGATGATCAGTTTAAAAATATCTAAAGAATAGAAATGACTGCTTAGTCTGTTATATACTGTATAATAATTAATAAAAAAGAATAAAATAATACAAAAACAATAACAGAAAAAATATAAAATAAATGGAATAAAAAAGGAAAGGAATGAATTAAATTCGGGTTAGTTTAATGTTTATATTTTCTAATATATGTTTAGTGTCTTAAAGTGATTAAGTATTGTGTCCATGTATGGACTACCTTATATATATATATATATATATATATATATATATATATATATATATATATGTTTGATGTTATTTTTCGTCGCTGGGATAGTATTTTTGGATGGAACGGCATTTTTATCCAGCGGTGGTACTCCTCCTGAGGAGGAGTACCACCGCTGGAGAAAAATGCCGTTCCATCCAAAAATATATATATATATATATATATATATATATATATATATATATATATATATAATCAGTTTTAGTGTTCTTCTAAAAATTGATAGAGGGCGAGGTTAGCTGAGTGGTAGAGCTCTTGACTAATATGCTGGAGGACCTGAGTTCAAATCCCGAGCATAGTACTAAAGATTTTTATCTTGTAGTGTCTTGGTTCGTGGGTTGGATTTGGCCTCCCTGACCGTCCCTAGGCCAACCCAGCCTTTAATTAATTTATTAAAGTGTACAGGGGTCTCCCGTGGTCTAGTGGCTAGCGCGCTAGATTCATAAGCGGGAGATGGTGGGTTCGATCCCCACCGGCGATAGGAATTTTCTCATCTCAGGTCTCGCTGAGAAAATTCCTGGCTGCACCCTGGACGTCGGCGCTAATGGCCAAGATTTGTCGATGCGCCGTAAAAAAAAAATAAAAAAAAAATAAACCAAAAAATTAAAGTGTACATTTGTGGTAATGACCCTAGCAGTCGAATCATCAAAATGGAAAATCAAGCGGCCAGAGAATAATACTGACCTCACTATTTTTCTAGTGTACCGTAAGGTGACGAGTCAGATACCTCTGTAGTATCTGCCCCTTAGGGCCTTCTTGTCGGTTACGGGACTGAGTTATTTTCCTTCTAAAAATAAATACATATGCCTAGTAGTTTCCCAAGTGTCCTTACAATAGTTCTGAAGCTATAGGTTAGTGAATGTCCAATCTAAATACATGACAATACTCCCCCTTATCAGTGGCTAACTATCTTTATCACTAAATAGAGGTTGTCTTCATCGGCTATTGTCATATCTCGCGCAGACCTTCGAGCTGGCCTCGTCTTATCGCTGGCACTATAATTATACCACTTCGGTCAGGAAAATACTTATAGAATATTTAAAAACATTTTCTGGCATTTTAGTGTCTTAAAAATTGAAATTTGGTGCAACTTTTGTGAAACTGCGTTATCTTAGCTCTGGGTTTTTCACATACTTCTCCCAGCCTCATTTTTATGGGTTCCTGCAAAAGAGCTTTTTTAGTCCGAGTAGAACATCAGTTTGCTGTTTTTTTTTTTAAATTGATTTCACGAGCCCCGAAAAGACGGCATGGGCGTATATAAGGGGGGCTTCAGCCCCCCCCCCCCCCCCGAAATTTTTATTTGATCGGTAAAAATGTCATAAAACCTTTAAAAATAAATTAAATAAGATCATTTAGTTCATAAAACATAATCTATTTTGGGTGTAATAGCGTTTAAGTTGGATAAAACTCTTCCAAGATCTAAATTGTTATTATTCCATACATTGGAAATGGTCTCAGCCCCCCCCCCCCCTCCGAAATTATTTTCTATATACGTCCATGAAAGACGGTGATTTGATCATTTAAACAACAAACAAATACCAATTATATGTCTACAATTATCAATAACTTAGAAAACGAAATAACACTAAAGTTTGGAAAAAACATAAAAGAAAATTTAGCAGATTTGTGTACAGAATTAAGGACTATACATTATTTACAGTAGTGCTATTTACACTATAGTTACAATAATTACTAGAGCCCGGAAGATAGGCATTTATTTTTGGTTAAAATAGGCAGGCAAAAAGGCACTTGGGGTCTTTTGCGAAGACCACATCCAGTTACTTTTGAAGTAGCAGTAGTGATATATAACAGTAACTCGTACTCGCTGATAAGCTTACTGATTAGCTTATAGGTTCTTTGCTGGTTATCTACTACTTCTTGACTCGTTATCTACGGTCATAATTCATATTAGATAATGGCAAGCAATATTTATTAATAAAAGGGTTATTATGATCAAAATCAATTCTCTCAATTATGAAATAAGTTATTAAGCATTAAAGTTGACTGTTTTGCAGGTTATGAAGGATAACAAACAATGTTATTTGTAAACAAACATATTTTATTCCTTTTCTCTCTCTTTTTCGAATATTTTACATTTATTAGGCATTACTTGCTATGCGTTTCCGCATATCAAAGAAAGATATCAAAACCCTAGTCAATCCAACTCGCAATTAATAGAATTATATTAATTTAAGGGACTCTAGTCTATCCAACTCTCTAAAAATTAATAGGATTCCATTAATTTTTCCGAGTAAGAAACCAATCCCTTTTTCTTTTTCAGGAACATCCCGAACTAATTGTAAAAGACTCATTTTTCTCACTAACATAAGCAGAGCTTTATCATAAACAAAAGCTAATTCACTGTTGAAGGTTACTTTACTCCCAGCAAGAGCCAATACAATTGGTCAGCAGAATCCTCCAATAGGAAGGCAAAGGAGTTATACGCATGTGCTGAATCACTGATACAATCACTACTGCAACTTCAAAAGTAACTGGATGTGGTCTTCGCAAAAAGATCCGGCACTTGAAATACTGAAAATAGGCAGTATTTTAATTAAAATAGGCATTTATTAGGAGTGAAGAGAAAGAGGAATCTCACTCATTATTAATGAAAATATGTATTTTAAATACTCATTCATTTCTTTATTACCAATTTATCACAGAATTAGTGTACTTACTCTTACTTTCCCTTCTTACAAGCAACAACAAGATGCTTTTTCAAAGTATCAACTCTCATAGACCTTCTCAGAAAAATGTTTTTCATTATGGAAAAACTTCTTCTGCATTATCTTATCATTTTTAAATCCGGAATACCAGGTAATTACACCATTGTCACAGCAAAAGGGGTGTGAGGAAGGAGACGTACTTCTCTCATCCTCTCTCTTTCCTCCTATTCATTATGCCTGTGCATTCCTTCTACCAAGGAAGGCTCTGTTATTTACAGAGGGTCAATCCACGGGTTGGGAAAATAAGCTTTCGAATTGATATTTGTGACGGCAAAATGTAATTTAATTTGTGAAACCTTTTTTGTTTTCGACGAACTGAAATTCGAAATTCGTTATGTGCTTTTTAAAATGTTTAAATCGCAGAAAAAAATTGCATAACGAGCAAAAAAGGCAAAGAAATGCTTTAAATCTCAAAATAGCCAAAAAAGGCAAAATAAAAATTGTCTCTACGCTTCCTAAATGCACGGAAACATATTTATTTCTATCTTATTCTTCAATATATCCATTCAGATAAAAAAGGCCTAACTTCCGGGCTCTAATAATTACATAACATAGCATTAAAACTACTAACATTATTGAATTACACAGGGACACAAAAGAAAGGTGGTATGGAATTACTTAAATAAATGGATAATTAAGTGATCAATTCCAGGACTAAATGAAATCCTATTAAAAAGTAAGAAAGAAATTCCTAATAAAGGAAGATATAAGAAAGAAGAAAGTCGCTCTGAAGAAAATCTCTGAAGAAAGTCGCTGGTTTCTTAAGAAAATGTTTCATTTGAACACAAAAATAAATTATATCATTTTTTTTTTAAACTGCTAAGAGTAAATAGATTTGGAAAACGTCGTTTCCATAAAATAGCGATAAGTCCAGATTGGTTTTGGCATTTCATTTTGACAGCTGTCGTCCTTTTCTTCGGTAAACCATCTAATCTAAAATAGAAATCTCATAGCAACTTCTCAATATCAAATATACAGTATGGAAACTCAAGGCACTGGTCTTTGCCTCCTCAAAATACACAAAACATCAATTCGCAGCAACTTCATCATCTCAGCGCTTTTCACTTCTTATTCATTTGGAAAGCTTAGAACAGAAGGAGTCAATGTTTTACTTAATCTTTTATAAAAAAAAAATCTAAACACATGTAAAAATGTAAAATGAAATCAAAAAATGAAGCAAGATCTTATTCGCCACTAGAAAATTTAAGCACCGAATCTCCGAATAAGACCACATCATACCCCGCCTAGAACATTCGCCTACAAGATGGCGACGGGTGAGGAATAAGACCACATCATACCCCGCCTAGAAAGATTTAGAAGAGATGCTTCACATTTAGTTCGATTTACCAAACAATTTCGAGGTACCTATATAAGAAAATATTATTTAAAAAAAAAAAAAAAAAAAAAAAAAAAAAAAAAAAAAAAAAAAAAAAAAAAAAAAAAACTAGTTTTAACCATTTTTCTCGATGACGGTTATAAATATGACCTTGGAAATATAAAAATCGCGTGTATCTGTTTATTTCTTTGTTTGTTCCTCATACAAATCCACACCGTTTGATCGATTTTGACCAAACTTGGATCACTGGTAGGTCTTGATGCGGGAAGTCTCGTAGGCTAGGTCAAAAAAATCTACCAGCTGTCTGTCTGTATGTTTGTCCCTTATACAAATCCACACCGTTCGTCCGATTTTGACTAAACTCGGTTCACATGTAGATCTTAATCTGGGGAGTGTCCTAGGCTAAGTCAAAAACGTCTACCAGCTCTCTGTCTGTATGTTTGTTCTTTATAAACAGTCTGGTAGGTCTGGATCCAGACGGTAGGTCTGGATACGAAGATTGTCATAGGCTAGGTCAAAAACCTCTACCAGCTGTCTGTCTGTATGTTTGTTTCCTATAGAAATCCACACCTTTCGACAGAGTTAGACCTAAGTTGAAACACAGGCAGATCTTGATACGGCGATTGCTATAGGCTAGGTCAAAACAGCTACCACCTGTCTGTCTGTATGTTTGTTCTTCATACAAACCCACACCGGATGACAGATTTTGATCAAACTGGGCACACAGGTTGGTCTTGATCAGGGGATTGTCATAGGCCAAGTCAAAATCTTCTACCAGCTGCTGTCTGTATGTTTTTTTTTTTAATAAAAATCCACACCGTTAGACCGACTTTTACCAAGCTTGGCATACATGTATGTCATGAGTGTCTGTGTGATACGGGGGGTGTTATAGGCTAGGTTAAAGTCATCTATGACTCACAGTTGGGAGGTCACGGGTTCGAAACTGTTACAATTACAGATTTGGTTTCTAATTTATTTAGGCTTTTCTAGATACAGAAAGTAGGTGTAGCACTGAACGCCGGGTAACAGCTAGTAAATAATATATATATATCGAATTACCTTCCTATTAAGGGACGTAGGAAAAGCTCTTAAATATAGAAAAATATCTAGCCTTGCTGTAATTCCTAGAATGTCTCTTCTAAGACTCTTACCAAAATTTACGCAGCTGGGAAATAAAGAACGACTTTAAATACCGAATGGCCTTCAATGAGCCGAAACATCAAAAATAGATTCTTTGAGGTTCTGCAAAATATTTGGACTCTCTTTGAACTCAAAAATGTCACAAGGATTTCTCAGGTTCTTATCGTTCAGGTACGTCGCCTCAGAAACGTTTAGTATGCTTATATATATATATATATATATATATATATATATATATATATATATATATATATATATTTTTAGATGGAACGGCATTTTTCTCCAGCGGTGGTACTCCTCCTCACTTCTTCAGCCAGGTACTTGTTTCTTCCTCGGTGGTAGCCAAGGGAAGAAACCCTTGGCTACCCCCGAGGAAGAAACAAGTACCTGGCTGAAGAAGATGGAGATGAATCCATCGAAATATTCCGGGAAGAAGTGAGGAGGAGTACCACCGCTGGAGAAAAATGCCGTTACATCTAAAAATATATATATATATATATATATATATATATATATATATATATATATTGATTGACAAAGTCTTCTTGTTCTTAAAGTAAATTTTGTCTCGTTTACGACACTACAATTCGGAATCACATATCACACTTGTATTTTCAAAGAGACACAACCAAAAAATCGGTTTTATTCACACCGTCATAGTTATGACTATGAAAGACATTGGTATATAACTCTTTATCAACCATCAGAGCTTGTACACATAGGCAAGAGTGACACAATTTCAGTTGAGTTTTATTTTGAGTTGTGTCACTTTAGAAATACTAGTGCTATATCTTAAACATTTATTTAGTTATTGCTTTCTATTCAACGGAAAACATGGTTAACCTAAAAAAATAAAATACAAAATTTAAATTTCCTTCTTCCCTGTTGGTGATTGACCCAAAGCCCAAAGGACTATTATTAGTGGTGTTTTAATTATATTCGTCACCACTTGCTTTACACCCTGTATACAATATTTGATCTAGCAGGTTATCCTACTAGTAATATCGGCTTAAATCGGCGAATCCAAGTTTTTCTGCTAGCTCTTCGACTGTTACAACTAGTGTTGTGAAAGAGCGCGCATGCGCCTTTAAGGCTAGAAGGCGCGGCTCCTAAAAGCTCGAGCTCTCAGAGCTTGGACAGGGCTCGAAAGAAGGCGCGAGCCTTGAAGGCTCGGCTTGGTAGAAGGCGCGAGCCTTGAAGGCTCGGCTCGGGAGAAGGCGCACGCTTTGAAGCCTTTTACTTTTCATTTCCAAAATGGCGGACGGCGGGCAAACAGCTGTTTCATGAAATATACTTTGGTAGATTCGTCCAAAATTGTTTCCGCCACACTGAAATTACTTGCTAGCAATTAAATTTATTATGACAACGATAAACTAGATTATATGGATCACTAATCGGTTAAAAATAGTAACATTTTCTAAAAAATAAATTCTGTTAGACGGCGATGGCAACACTGTCATACTTCTTAACTGTATGGCACTGTCATACTTTTATCTCCCTTAAATAATAAAAGTCCATACAATTTTTCAATCCATAAGAATACAGAATTTAAGAAATCAGCTAATTGAAGCACTTTATTTAGCGTAATCATTAACGTTATAAACTGAACTCTGTTGAATTTTAATAAATTACAAATGAAGCAAAATAAGAATTATCAGAGATAACAGCTAAATTACCTTCCTTTGTAAATAAAGATGCCGTTAAAAATTTAAATTTATTATTGTTAAATAAATGGTGAGATATGTCACCAACAAATCGAAATTAATAAAATGTAATAATTAAAGAGTAAGTAATTATTGTACATAGATAATCTAGTAAAGCACTAGAAAGGGTTTACTATAACCGTGCTTGCCGGAGCTCTACCTTCCCAGGGCTCCAAGGCCGAGCCTTCAAGGCTTGAGGGAGAACCTTGCCGAACCTTCAGGGCTTGATAAGGTTAGGCTGAAGCTTCACTCCGGAGCCTTCATCGAGCCCTCAAAGCTCGGGCTGTAGAGCCTAGGTTCAAGGTTCAGGCCTGAAGCCTCTAGTCAGGGCTCACTTTTAACAACACTAGTTACAACAGGATTTTCTTCTACAGTAGCCTGCAGGAGTTGGTAGTCAAGCTCTGTTGCTAGACCTGTACGAGGCTCGTCTTCAAGCTTGCGGTTTATGTCGGTGGACTGTAGAATGTGTCGATCCAAGTTTTTCTACTAGCTCTTCGACTGTTACAACAGGATTTTCTTCTACAGTAGCCTGCAGGAGTTGGTAGTCAAGCTCTGTTGCTAGACCTGTACGAGGCTCGTCTTCAAGCTTACGGTTTGTCGCTCGAAATCGTTCAAACCACCGCAGCACTTGTCGCTCACTAATGACATTTTCGACATATATTTCTACAATTTGAAGCATAATTTATGCCTTAATCTAATTCTCAAAGCATAAAATGGCGTACGTGGTGTCTTGGGCGATCCATTTAAAATGCCATAATAAACAATAATAAATTGAAAAGGAGGGATTATAAAGAAACTGAATATTAAAAACCGACATTACTTATAGGATGACCTGATATATTTAATATTTTAAGGAACCCTTTTTAGCGGCTTTCCATTCTCCCTACATGATCCAAAATCCTCTTATAACTTTGTACCGTTGATGGAAGATTTGACGTCTTATTGATTTGACATTTTATAATCCACAAATCACAAAAAAAGCATATATACATTTGTGTGTGGGAGGGGCGAGTTTAGCTCAGTGGTAGAGCACTGGACTAATAAGCTGGAGGCCTGAGTTCAAATCCCGAGAATAGTACTAAAGATTTGTATCTTCTAGTGTCTTAGTTCATGGGTTTGATTCGGCCTCCCTGACCGTCCCTAGGCCAACCCAGCCTTTAATTCATTTATTAATGGGTACCTGCAAAGGGGAAAATCAGGCAGCCGGAGCATAGTCATGAAGCAGATACCTCTACAGTATCAGCCCCTAAGGGCACTCGTAACCTGTTAGGGGACTGACTTTTTTATTTTATTTTATTTTTATATATTTGTGTGTTTTAAACAATTCTACTGCTATAATAATAGTCCAATTTTGTTGATAATTGTCACAGAAATATTTCTAATTTCAAAAGTTAACTTCGTTTACAAGAATAACCATTAAAACACTTTTATACCCTTCGTGCTAGATTGGTCATTAATAATTTGATTTAAACGTTTTTTGATAAAATTTGAGAAACATTATTATGAAATATATTAATTACATTTCAACCCCCCTGAGAATATTTCATGAAGAAAGGAAGGGGGGTGGGAATAATTAAATCCAGCTGATTGGATTATCCTGATTGCGGCTTATCTTGATTGAAGATTATTAATCTTCTTTAATACTACGGGAGATTGACGGCTGAGTTTTACATTGCTTTACGGATCAATAATAAAACCATTTCTCATAAGGATTTACATATTTACTGGATTAATAAATTCCTACTTCTTTATTGTAAGAATAATATTTATAAGTCATATATATATATATATATATATATATATATTTACATTCCACAGATGATAACAGTGGTTTTGGATTTGGCTATTTATGTTATTAAATATTTTAAAAATGTTTGAGAAACCGGCGGTATATATATATATATATATATATATATATATATATATATATATATATCAGTCCCGTAACAGGCCACGAGGGCCCTATAAGGGGCAGATACTATAGAGGTATCTGATTCATGACCATACGGCAGACTAGGGAGATAGTATGGTCAGTACTAGGCTCCGACCGCCTGATTTTCCCCTTGCTGCATCGACTGCTAGGCTCATTAGCACCAAGGTACCCATTAATAATTTAATTAAAGGCTGGGCTGGCCTAGGGACGGTCAGGGAGGCCGAATCCAACCCATGAACGAAGACACTAGAAGATAAAATCTTTAGTTCTTGCTCGGGATTTGAACTCAGGTTTTATTATACATTTTTTTTTTTTTAGTGGAATAATGATTTCGCATTATATTAAAAAATTAATATTATTTAAATTTTAGCGTCCTTTTTATTATTAACAACGAATTTTGAGACGGGTTATCTATAGGTTACCACCCTTTTCCAGCCAGGGTAGGGCTGATGCCTTTTCTTTTTACTAAAGAAAAACCACTACCCAAAAGTGGGAATCGAACCCACGACCCTTAGCACAGAGTGTTAATTGTTCATGCCTTAACACTCAAGACCACCGGGCCTCCATTGAAAAATTAATAATTACAAATTTGATTCTGTGTTTTTTCTTTAAATTCAACTTCTTTTTTTTTTAATTTCATAATATTTGTCCAACCGCTAAAAATAAATTTACACACACACACACACATATATATATATATATATATATACAGTAGAACCTCTCATATCCGACCATGACGGGACCGAGCCATGGTCGGAACGGCCAAAAGGTCGGATATCGGGAGGAGGAAAAAAAAAGTCCTTCAAAGTTATAAAAACAGCTATATTGTACAGCACAAACTGTAATACAACTTTATTGTAATTGTAGAACTGTTGCTATCCACATTTCAAACATTTACTCTTTTGAAAAGACGAACAAAATTTAAGAATACTTTATTTAAAGAATTCAGTCATGGATTGTTGTTTTAATTTTGTTAATCTTGACTTTGCTGAAGTTCCCTCCACTTTTTTGCCCACAATACATTCATCGGGGTTGCATTTTGATGTTGCTCGATTTATTTCACCGCTAGGTCGAAGGCGTCCTTAGCAGCAGAATGACTCACTACATCGTCACTGGTGGTTTCGTCTTCATCCGAGTGGATTTCTTCGTCCACGGTTTTGTTCTGCACAACAGCAATGATCATTGACAATGGTCATCATCATGAACAATGGTCATTGTTAAGATATTTATTAGTAACTTCTGAAACATCAGCTTCAACAAGTCACTCTTCTTTAACAAATATAGAACAGTACAAGATTACAGCACATTCCACAGCAACAGTCACGTCAGAACTGATAGTTTTTGACAGGAAAACAAAGCATAGTGTAGATGACTCACTCTTTCAAGTCTGAACAAGCTCACCAACGGGGCGCGTGTGAATCACAGACGGTCGGGCACTAGGTCGGATATCGGAAGGAGTCGATTATGGGAAGGTCGGATATGAGAGGTCCTACTGTGTATCTATACATACACATGTATAAATATATATATAAATATATATATATATATATATATATATATATATATATATATATATATATATACTAGCCGTTACCCGGCGTGCCATGCTACACCTACTTTCTGCATATAGAAAAGCCTAAATAAATTAGAAACCAAATAAGTATTATTAAAATCTAATAACACGAATCTGTAACTGTTATGAACCCGTGGCCTCCCAACTGTGAGTCCTAGACGACTTTGACCTAACCTATAACACCCCCGTATCAAGACATACATGTATACCAAGTTTCGCAAAAATTGGTCTAACGGTGTGGATTTATATAAGGGACAAACATACAGACAGACAGCTGGTAGACGTTTTTGACTTAGCCTACGACTCTCCCCAGATTAAGATCTACATGTGTACCCAGTTTAGTCGAAATCGGACGAACGGTGTGGATTTGTATAAGGGACAAACATACAGACAGACAGCTGGTAGATTTTTTTGACTTAGCCTACGACTCTCCCCAGATTAAGATCTACCTGTGTACCCAGTTTAGTCGAAATCGGACGAACGGTGTGGATTTGTGTAAGGGACAAACATACAGACAGACAGCTAGTAGACGTTTTTGACTTAGCCTACGACACTCCTCAGATTAAGATCTACATGTGTACCGAGTTTAGTCAAAATCGGACGAACGGTGTGGATTTGTATAAGGGACAAACATACAGACAGACAGCTGGTAGATTTTTTTGACCTAGCCTAGGAGATTTCTCGTATCAAGACCTACCATTATTCCAAGTTTGGTCAAAATCGGTCAAACGGTGTAGATTTGTATAAGGAACAAACAAACAGGAAAACAGACAGACACGTGATATATATATATATATATATATATATATATATATATATATATATATATATATATATATATATATATATATATATGATAATTACTATTTCCATTCATGCCAAATAAATGACTACCTTATAATTACGTAGTTACGGTAATTGTTCTTTCTTTGCACTTATTCATTTACTAGTTAAATTCTATGTTTTATTTATTTAATTAAATTGTACTTTGAGGACTTTGTAGATTCTACTGGTTTATGTAACATTGCTGATGTGGTTCAGAGCGTATTAGAACATACAAACTAATTAATTATTTGGGATATTACGGATTATGAAAAAATGCATAGACACGCTTTCCGATTCAATGTAATATTTCATTCTATGTTTTTTTCTTCCTTGTGACTCCATTAAAATAAAGGATTTGATAAAGTAACACAAAAACAGAAGCTGTATTCTGGAAACTACAAAGAAAGAATTACAAAAAAAGTTTATTTTCTCGTTGGTTCAATTTTATGAAGCTTTTAGCTTTTGAAGTTATTAACTCGGGTGATGGAGCTTTTTGTCTTACAAAAAGATTATTTCAAAGAAGAATTGGATAAAAACATTTTCTTGTATTTAATTCCATAAATTACTCTTTTCTCTTTGAAATCTTCTGTAAGCTTTAGAATTCTCTGAAAAGCCGACTTCAAAATTTCAGCTATACTTCTTCAAGTAGGTGGCATTTCTTGTAACTTCAAACTTTAATCAGAGGAATTGAAAGATTGTATTTTAGTCAAAGTATTATTATATCGTCAGCTCCAACTTTTCCCCGTCTTTCAGCTTTTAAAAAAAGGTCTCGTACTTTTAAGGCGACCAAATTTTTGCCTTCTTCTTATGTTGTGCAGTGCTGCAGAATCAATGAGAGTCTGCTGCAGCAAACTCTGTATGTTGAATACAGCAGAACACGCCATGGGCGTATATAGAAAATAATTTCGGGAGGGGCATCGAAAATTTCGGGGGGGGGGGCTGAGACCATTTCCGGAGTAGGGAATACTAAAATTATAGAGCTTGGGAGAGTTTTAGGCAACTAAAACGCTATTACACGTAAAATAATGTATTTTTATGAACTAAGTGATCTTATTTAATTTATTTTTAAGTGTTATAGGACAAGTTTTTACCATCAAATCAAAATTTCCAGCCCCCCTCAGCCCCCCCTTATATACGCCCATGCACACACACATGATGTCGTGACATCCCACTATTCCATCGAGGTAGCTTCCAAAGTTAGCAGCATCTAGGTGGGCGATTTGAATCGATCTTTCAAATCTTTTTAACTCGATAAATCGATTTTTTAATCGACCTTTTACCCTCGACTGGTAACATACGTCTGTGCGACGCCTATGTATAGTATTTTCCCGCATTGTGGTGATTAGAGCTATTTGTAAAACTAAACCTCCAGTGTATGCTCACTTTAGATAATGTAAAAAACGCTAGTGAAATTTTAACCGGATAAATTGTATTTTGTAGTAGTAGTAAGGCACTAACTAAAAGACGTGTGTTACTAATAGCGCTCATTTTCATGTGCTATGACGTGTATTACTTGAAACTATATATTCACTACAATTGAGGTACACAGCCAATCAACAATAACCATTTACAACAAAATTTAATTATTTTTCCTTTCTATTTATATTTTATTCCGAAATAAATTGCACATTTCATTCCTTACGTTCCTGTTGTCGATGAGTTTTCTTCACTTGAAATAGTAAATGAATGGATGAACATAATTTGAATCATTTGCACTATAAGAAAACAAAAGGGTAATTCCACCTAAAATTCTGATAAAAAAGGTGATGTCCTTTGATAATTGTTGAACATCCAAGATGACGTCCACAAAATGGGACGAGATATTCTTGGGTTTGGGGAACGTGAAGAAAAAATTGGCAGGTTTTAGGAAATTTGCGATTTTTTTCCAAATAGAAAACAAGCCGCTAAAGTCCATACTCAAAAAAACAAAACAGCTGACAAATGCATAAAATGCTGAATCCATTATAGCTAGAGTGTTCAACAAAAGTATGCAATTCTTGATCTCCTAGAGCGATGAATGTTTGCTTGTTTTTAGACCTGATTTTAATACGTAGCGATGAAAATTATTTTAATAAACTGTACCTTCATTATAAACGTGTTTTTTTTTCAAAATATTTGCCCCAAAAAACATTTTTTACCATGCACTCGTCTCACAGACGCATGTTACTTATAACGTACAAAATTTGGATGTTACCAGTTGAGGGTTAAGGGCCTATATTTTTGTAGAATCAAACTCTAAGGGACAATCTTTTAAGAGAATTGGTCTTCAAGGGCCAATCTTTTAAGGGAATTGGTCTTCAAGGGCCAATCTTTTAAGAGAATTGGTCTTCAAGGGCCAATCTTTTAAGGGAATTGGTCTTCAAGGGCCAATCTTTTAAGAGAATTGGTCTTCAAGGGCCAATCTTTTAAGAGAATTGATCTTCAAGGGCCAATCTTTTAATGAATCGAACTTGAAAATGCCTACCTACGTTATATTCTCAAACTTTACGAATATTTTATACAGAAATCGTAAGAATCAAGTTAAATTATATATATATATATATATATATATATATATATATATATATATATATATATATATATAAAATGTTTGAACAAGTTTTAGCTTTTAACAAGGCGTAACAACTCAAAAATTATATTTTTTTTTTTTTTAACTATTCGATTGGAACCAGGATTCCCTACATACTCTGCACAAAGCGTATACACATTTTTAACTTCTTTAGCCAACGTGTTAATGCACTATTATGGCACATAAACAGAGTTTGTTCTGTTGATGGCCAAATTCCGTTTTTTTTTTTTATAATTGTCGTCGTTTGTCTGTTCCTGTGTTAATAGTCGGCAGTCGTAAATTACGTGTTGATATGTTTGTTCTGTAAGGAAATCGCAAGGACAAGTGTTGATACGTTTGTTCTGTGAGGAAATCGCAAGGACAAGTGTTGATACGTTTGGTCTGTGAGGAAATCGCAAGGACAAGTGTTCATACGTTTGGTCTGTGAGGAAATCGCAAGGAAAAGTGTTGATATGTTTGTTCTGTGAGGAAATCGCAAGGAAAAGTGTTGATACGTTTGGTCTGTGAGGAAATCGCAAGGACAAGTGTTGATACGTTTGGTCTGTGAGGAAATCGCAAGGACAAGTGTTGATATGTTTGTTCTGTGAAGAAATCGCAAGGAAAAGTGTTGATATGTTTGTTCTGTGAGGAAATCGCAAGGAAAAGTGTTGATACGTTTGGTCTGTGAGGAAATCGCAAGGACAAGTGTTGATATGTTTGTTCTGTGAGGAAATCGCAAGGAAAAGTGTTGATATTTTTTTTCTGTGAGGAAATCGCAAGGAAAAGTGTTGATATGTTTGTTCTGTGAGGAAATCGCAAGGACGAGTGTTGATATGTTTGTTCTGTGATGAAATCGCAAGGAAAAGTGTTGATATGTTTGTTCTGTGAGGAAATCGCAAGGAAAAGTGTTGATACGTTTGGTCTGTTAGGAAATCGCAAGGACAAGTGTTGATATGTTTGTTCTGTGAGGAAATCGCAAGGAAAAGTGTTGATATGTTTGTTCTGTGAGGAAATCGCAAGGAAAAGTGTTGATACGTTTGTTCTGTGAGGAAATCGCAAGGAAAAGTGTTGATATGTTTGTTCTGTGAGGAAATCGCAAGGAAAAGTGTTGATACGTTTGGTCTGTTAGGAAATCGCAAGGACAAGTGTTGATACGTTTGTTCTGTGAGGAAATCGCAAGGAAAAGTGTTGATATGTTTGTTCTGTGAGGAAATCGCAAGGAAAAGTGTTGATACGTTTGTTCTGTGAGGAAATCGCAAGGAAAAGTGTTGATATGTTTGTTCTGTGAGGAAATCGCAAGGAAAAGTGTTGATACGTTTGGTCTGTTAGGAAATCGCAAGGACAAGTGTTGATATGTTTGTTCTGTGAGGAAATCGCAAGGAAAAGTGTTGATATGTTTGTTCTGTGAGGAAATCGCAAGGAAAAGTGTTGATATGTTTGTTCTGTGAGGAAATCGCAAGGACGAGTGTTGATATGTTTGTTCTGTGAGGAAATCGCAAGGAAAAGTGTTGATATGTTTGTTCTGTGAGGAAATCGCAAGGAAAAGTGTTGATACGTTTGGTCTGTGAGGAAATCGCAAGGACAAGTGTTGATATGTTTGTTCTGTGAGGAAATCGCAAGGAAAAGTGTTGATATTTTTTTTCTGTGAGGAAATCGCAAGGAAAAGTGTTGATATGTTTGTTCTGTGAGGAAATCGCAAGGACAAGTGTTGATATGTTTGTTCTGTGAGGAAATCGCAAGGAAAAGTGTTGATATTTTTTTTCTGTGAGGAAATCGCAAGGAAAAGTGTTGATATGTTTGTTCTGTGAGGAAATCGCAAGGACAAGTGTTGATATGTTTGTTCTGTGAGGAAATCGCAAGGAAAAGTGTTGATATGTTTGTTCTGTGAGGAAATCGCAAGGACAAGTGTTGATATGTTTGTTCTGTGAGGAAATCGCAAGGACAAGTGTTGATATGTTTGTTCTGTGAGGAAATCGCAGGGACAAGTGTTTCTGTTTGTGATTTTGAAACGGTGTAAGTAGAAATTTGTTGAGCCACATCCTGAGAGTCCTTTGACAAATTGTGTTGTGTAAAAATCAGTCTTAGTTCGTTTTTTTTTTTAGATATTTGACATTTCTCGGTATGAACAGTTTTAAGTGTATTAATTTGTTGGTATTCGACCAGCAATTTTCCCTAGTTTGTAACATATATTTTAAGAATTTTTTTTTTAATATTTTATCATAACGAACTGGTAACTGGGGACTTTTTGTCGCAACTATAAGCGCTTTATCAGCTATTCTTTCCCCACATTTCCAGTGTGTCCCCTAAGCCACTTAATATATACTTATTCATGTTTATGTTAATATTTCGTATTTCTGTAATGTTTTTTGTTTTGTGTTCGGTTAGCGGGTCATGTATTGAGCGATTAGTCAGTTTTTGTAAAGTCGTTTTGCTGTCTGTGTATAAAATTGCACTATATATAATAATAAAAGAGTTTGTTATAGAAATACCACAATGTACGAGAAGCAAAACCTCAAAGTGCTGTTAGTCTTCCCTGTAGAATGTTCCAGCCCTGTCTGGTTGCCTTTTTAATCTCTACCCTGGAGAGAGAGAAGTTAAGCTATAGCTAGCTACAGGGTCTTGACAGATAGCTTCATTACAGAACATGTACAGGGGCAACGATGAATGAGGCTGTTCATTTATATACTTCTCTTCGCTTCCTAGCTTTTAGGAACACTTTTACAACTTCAGGTAAACCCACACAGACCGCATTTGGGCGAAAACTGGTTGTTCAATATATTAGAAAGAAATTAATTTCTGTTGACCAATAAGTAAATCATGTACCTACAGGGTGTAAGGTAAATGGTGACGAATACATAAGGAGGTGATAGTAGACACCAAATGGAACACAAATGGTCCTTTGGGCTGAGTGTCAATTCCCAACAGGGAGGGAGCAAATTTAAATTTTGTGCTTTTTCAAGGTTAACCACGTCCTTCGTTGAATAGAAAGCAATAAATAAATAACTGTTTAGGACAAGTAATTCCTAATTGCAGCATCGTAAAGTAAACAAAATTTACTTCAAAAACAAGTACTAGATTATGTCAATAATAAAACTGTTGAAAGGGGGCTAAACAGGGCCGCCACATGGGGGGACAACCTGGTAGTTGTCCCGGGCCCGGGCGCCGTGGGGGCCAGGGCCGATCCTCGCTAATTGGAAAAAATGTATAGGTTATGAGCTTGTAAAAAGAATGGGGTTTAGAAATATAGACGGGCGTAGCCTATATTTATTGGAATGGGATCTATATTTTTTTTAATGTACATGAACGACAAAACAAGTGCAGTCCCAGAATAGTATATTTCATTAGGAGTCGTAATAAAACTACAAGTACCGAAAGTGACCTTTGCTGCACCGATTGTCGGCTTTTATTCTCATTTCGCTCAAAAGTCAAGATATAAATAATTTTCATTCGGGCTCTGAGAAGTGGTGGCCCATGATCTGGTCCTGGACCCGGCTCTGAGATGTGGCGGCCCTGGGGCTAAACCTTCTTTTTCGGAGCCAAGACATTCTCTTGCCCGAACAAGCAGAGAATCGGCTGCTGCAAGCACCTCTGCCTCATTAATGTTAAACTCCGTTTTATTCCCCTTTCACTGCTTTTAGCACTTTCCTCCGAAGGAAAGTAGCTATTGAGGTTGCACTCATGACGGAATTTATGAAAAATTTCTTCAATTCTTTATCGATCCTACCTAGTAGACACCGAAAATGACCACCGTTAAAATTTATATATATCTATATATATATATGTATATATATATATATATATATATATATATATATATATATATATATATGCATATATATATATATATATATATGCATATATATATATATATATATATATATATATATATATATGTGTGTGTGTGTGTGTGTGTCTGTTAACACGATAGCGGCCAGAGTTTTTGTTTTTTCGTCACGAAACTTGGTATATAGCATTCAATTAGCAAACGATTGAACGAGTTCGTTAACCACCAAAGTCGGTCTACCGGAAGGGGGGGGGGGTTTACCCCGAACCCAAAACACTAATTTGACTATGTCAGCCGTAATATTTGTTATATTTCAACGAAACTTGGTATTCGTATTGGTGATATAGAGAGAAAAGTGAGATATAAAAATGAACTAAATCGGATCATTAGGAGGGGGGGTTTACTCCGGACCCACAATACCTATTCGCCACTACCAGCCGTGATTTCTGGTATATTTCGACGAAACTCGGTATTCGTAGTGGTAATCTACAGGTAAATATGTGTTGTAAAAATAAACTAAATCGGTTCATTAGAAGGGGGGGGTTTACTCCGGACCAAAATTCCTAATATACTCATACCGGTCGTAATTTCTGCTGTATTGTAACGAAACTCGGTATACGGCGTGGGTACCTCATGAGAAAGAAGTGTTGTAAAAATGAGCTGAATCGGTCAATCGGAAAGCGGGGGTTTAATTTGTAATATTATTTCAATAGAAAAGCCCGTCAGACGTAGGTTCACAAAGCCGCCGCAAGGAGCGCTTTCTACCACTAGAGTGACTGTATCCTGTTCCTGCGTTAGATCAAAATACGATAATATGAGGTTTTTTGTATTTATTACGTAGTGTAATAGGTACCATGTGTAAACATAACTCTGGAAGTAAATTAATAACTGATCAGTTACTCATTACAAATTTAAAAGAGAACTATTCATGTTTTTATTTTATTTATGTAGGATTTTTTAAGTAAATTGTTCTGGAAAGCAGTCTACAATACCCAAATTCTGAGGAAAGTGCTTAGTTATGCAGCTCCTGCGTGACGGACTTTTATAATTGACAAAGTCTACTTGTTCTTCAAGTGAATTTTGTCTAGTTTACGACGCTGATATTGGGAATTACATATCTTAAACAGTTATTTAGTTATTGTTGTCTATTCAACGAAAAACGTGACTAACTTAAA
Organism: Gonocerus acuteangulatus; assembly: GCA_946811695.1. Lineage (NCBI taxonomy): Eukaryota > Metazoa > Arthropoda > Insecta > Hemiptera > Coreidae > Gonocerus > Gonocerus acuteangulatus. The sequence continues at coordinate 8,586,513 of OX328127.1, read as the reverse complement.
AAAACGCAAAATTTAAATTTCCTCCCTCCCTGTTGGGAGTTGACCCTTAGCCTAAAGGACTATTTGTGTTCCATTTGGTGTCTACTATCACCTCCTTAAGTTTTGCTCACCAGACCATCTATTTATAACAGGCATTAAAGAATACTTTGACAAAAATTCTAATATGATAAACTTTTACATTATGCAATTATTAACAGGATATGGGACAGTTAACTGATACGTTTATAATTTCATACGATGGTGGCCCTATTTTGTAATATATTTATGTGTGGCAAAAGGCCAAATTAAAAAAAAAAATCACTTTCTTGGCTACTCCTTTATTGCGCTCTACATGTTTCGTGTGTCTATGACGCCTCTTCAGGAGCTCTTAAACTAATATGAAATATTATTACAGCCTACACCTCCAATAACTTTCCGCAGGTAGAGTGTAGACGTGGCCCTACCTGTGGAAGGTTATTGGAGGTGTACATATGAAATATTATTACAGCCTACACCTCCAATGACTTTCCGCAGGTAGAGTCTAGACGTGGCCCTACCTGTGGAAGGTTCATTGGAGGTGTACATATGAAATATTATTACAGCCTACACCTCTAATGACTTTCCGCAGGTAGAGTATAGACGTGGCCCTACCTGTGGAAGGTTATTGGAGGTGTACATATGAAATATTATTACAGCCTACACCTCCAATAACTTTCCGCAGGTAGAGTGTAGACGTGGCCCTACCTGTGGAAGGTTATTGGAGGTGTACATATGAAATATTATTACAGCCTACACCTCCAATGACTTTCCGCAGGTAGAGTCTAGACGTGGCCCTACCTGTGGAAGGTTCATTGGAGGTGTACATATGAAATATTATTACAGCCTACACCTCTAATGACTTTCCGCAGGTAGAGTGTAGACGTGGCCCTACCTGTGGAAGGTTCATTGGAGGTGTACATATGAAATATTATTACAGCCTACACCTCTAATGACTTTCCGCAGGTAGAGTATAGACGTGGCCCTACCTGTGGAAGGTTATTGGAGGTGTACATATGAAATATTATTACAGCCTACACATCCAATAACTTTCCGCAGGTAGAGTATAGACGTGGCCCTACCTGTGAAAGGTTATTGTAGGTGTATATATGAAATTAAAATGGGATACTGGAAAAAGCATTATAGGCAAAAAAAAAAAAAAAAAAAAAAAAAAAAAAAAAAAAAAAAAAAAAAAAAAAAAAAAATCGTAAGTATATGCTATTACGACTCACTTCCTTCTCAACATCATCAGATGGCTCAAGGAAGCGGAGAATACAAACATGCACATTTTTGACTCAAAAATAACTAAAAATATGAAAGTGTCATTACCAAAATGGAACGTAAATGCCCTTTGAACGTTTCAATATTCATAATATAAATATACGCAGCCAGTTTGATGGATGATCCGTGTTATGCACAGCTGTTTCCGGCGATGGCCTTATTAACATGACTCCCTATCATGAGCATATATGGGGGAGGGAGCTGCAGCCCCCTCCAAAATTTTGATTTATTCGGTAAAAATGTGTCATAAAAATATTAAATAAGATCACTTGGTTCAGAAAAATATTTTTTTGAATGTAATAGCGTTTTAATTGTCTAAGTATTCCAAGTTCTAGATTGTTAGTAGCCCCCCCCCAAAAAAAAAAAACTCCCAGCCCCTTCCGAAATTATTTCCTATATACTCTCCAGCTGTGGATTTATATATCCTCTTTACAACGAGTAACACCCTAGAATTTAATAATTTTACATTTCACATTTCTAGTCTAGCAATCTAACACATGGAAAAAGATAACAATTCCAAAATGTGAACAGAGAAGATGCTTATAGATTGAGTAAGCTGTGAACACCCGTCATCCCGTAGAAGACTGTGGTTTTGATTGGCTGCCATGATCCCAACAGACCAATCAGTGACCTGGAAACGCCGCCTATGACCCAGACCAGGTACAAATAGGACCCGAATTAAAAACGATCTTCATTCTGAAGAAGCCCTAAAAAAGTCGGCAAAATGTCTGGGGAAACTTCGTTTATTATCACAATGACACGGTCACGTCCAGAAGAATTTAAAACCATACAGAATGAATGAATCATGTCTGAAAGTGTCTCTTAGCGCTATATCCTGTGCAGTTAGATGGAAAACTTAGATTCACAACTTTTTAGGGAAATGTTCCCAACTGTTTCGCCATTTACAAATCCCCGCTCCAATGAAAAACACGCTACAATAAAACTAATTATGTCTCGTTTACGACTAGGAGAGGCTTTGAGAAGTCAGGCAAGGAAGATAGTGTTTAATATTTATCAATACTTAGCCAAAGATAATGCTGAAAACAATTTGAACCTCCTAGTGATAAGGTTATAACAGAGAGACGTTTTACCACCAATTTTCTGCACAGGGAATATAGGCAAAGCTCTTTTTCCTCCAACTAAAAAATCGGAAAAGGCACCGTTAAAACTTAAATTGTTTTCAGCCTTAGCTTTGGCTAAGTATTGATAAACATTAAACACTATCTCCCTTGCCTGACCTCTCAAAGCCTGCCCTAGTCCTAAACGAGACATAATCAGTTTTCAGCCTTAGCTTTGGCTAAGTATTGATAAATATTAAACACTATCTCCCTTGCCTGACCTCTCAAAGCCTTCCCTAGTCCTAAACGAGACATAATCAGTTTTCAGCCTTAGCTTTGGCTAAGTATTGATAAATATTAAACACTATCTCCCTTGCCTGACCTCTCAAAGCCTTCCCTGGTCCTAAACGAGACATAATCAGTTTTCAGCCTTAGCTTTGGCTAAGTATTGATAAATATTAAACACTATCTCCCTTGTCTAACCTTTCAAAGCCTTCCCTAGTCCTAAACGAGACATAATCAGTTTTCAGCCTTAGCTTTGGCTAAGTATTGATAAATATTAAACACTATCTCCCTTGTCTAACCTTTCAAAGCCTTCCCTAGTCCTAAACGAGACATAATCAGTTTTCAGCCTTAGCTTTGGCTAAGTATTGATAAACATTAAACACTATCTCCCTTACCTGACCTCTCAAAGCCTTCTCTGGTTTTAAACGAGACATAATCAGTTCTTATTGAGATTCAGTAATTGCGTTGTTTATTCAAATGGCAACGCAAATAGCGGTAGCACGGTGGAGCCAAACGACATTTCGTGTTTCAAAAAAGGCTACAGCCTATAAATGTTAAGAGATTTCAATGCAGGTTTTTAAAATAAAAGCTAATAAAATTAGACAACTTTGTTGGCCAGAGTTTTCTTTTTTTGTTTCCCCTTTTCATTGACCCTTCCAACGGAACATCCGTCTCCCAGACGGGTATAGTTTAAAGAAGTAACCATATGTATGGTTGTATGGTGTTTAGGTTGGCGAGGCTTTAAGTTTGCTAAGTTTACACCTTTCCCTCTACGGACATCGCGGTAGTTTAGCCAACATCCGTCTCCCAGGCGGGTATAGTTTAAAGATGTGACCATATGTATGGTTGTACGGCGTTAATGTTGGCGTGGCTTCAAGTTTGCTCAGTTTACACCTTTCCCTGGACGGACATCGTGGTAGTTTAGCCAACATCCGTTTCTCGAGTCGGTAAGAGAGCTTTTTCTCAAGACACTCCGTCTATAAGACGGATGTTCCTACTAGCGTACGTTCCGAGTAGCCGTCTGCTAGACGCGTGTTCCAATTAATGTACTCATTGTGACGCACACTTATGCAGAACTTCAAGGAATGCGTATTAAAATAAAATATTAGGATTCAGTAGCGTACAAAAACACATTTTTTTTTTTTTTTCGAATTATAATTTTTTACTAGTTTACATTTTTGTGACTTTTTACTAGTCTATTACTTTTGTACTTTTTTTTCTAGTCTAATTCTTCGAGTTTTGACTTTTTCTATTTTTTCTCATGGTAATTTTTTACGAGTTTACATTTCCGTAACTTTTTATTATTCTACATTTTCTAAAATATTTACTACTCTATTATTTTTGTATTTTTCATTTTGCAACTTTTTTCTCGCTGTAATTTTTTCTGTAAATTTGACTGAAATTAATGAAATAAAAGTAAAGAAAAGAAGAAAAAAAAAGGAAACAGAAAAAGACTGCATAGGCAAAAATAATTTGGGTTTCCTATACAAACATTTCTTAATTTTAACGAAATTGAGAAATAAATATTTTTCTTTTGTAGCATTTATTTTTCCTTTAACAAACAAAACTACGTACCAATTATTAGATAAATGATAAGTGACTTAAAAATAATTATTAGGGTGTAGACAATGAGGAAAACAAGATACCCGTCTCAGAGACCGATATTCCTACTAATAGAAGAAAAAAAGATGTGAAGGGTTAAATTACGTGTGAATAGTTCACGAACTTTTACAATTAAACATAATTTCATGTAACTTAATACGAGCACTGAAATCGTTGAAATTAAAAATTCAAATCCTGATTAGTGTTGGAAAAAATCAAAATATATTTTTAAATACTCAAAAATCATGTTAATTTAATTAATCTCATTGTTGAAGGATACATATCGTATAATTTCAACGATATCAGTGATGATTTTAAGTTAGATGAAAAATGAAATATTATTTTGTGTTAAATTGTAAGAGTTCGTGAATTATTTACAAGTAATTTAATAAACAGGGGAAACAAAAAACAAAGTCTGGGCAAAGTTTTTTTAAATTTTATTAGCTTTCATTTAAAAAAAAAAAAAAAAAAAAAAAAAAAAAAAAAAAAAAAAAAAAAAAAACACGGAATGTTGTGACACGAAATTGCGTTTGACCCCACTGTGCGTCGGGGATATTTTCCTCACTATTTCGTAGATGCGGCATTTGAAATTTCTCATCTAACTGAACGAGCTATAGATATCGTGCAATATTTACTTTAATATTACTCTCTTCAATCCTTAATTGTTAATATTCTTGAGTTAATACCAGACGAAGGAGTCCCAAAATTGATTTGGTTTCAAGGAGCGAGATGTTTTCATGTTGAGTAGTACCCTAGAGATTAAGCAGTTTGTCTAGACTAAACCTTGAGATAAGTGTTTGATAGTGACGTCTTAATACCGGAAAGATATCTGTGGTTATGAGAGCGCTCTGCTTTGCCGGCTTGAACCGCAAGGACTGCTGGAAAACTAGGGCCGTATACATACGGAGCTACTCAAAAGGAACTGATTAGTAACGGGAATCACTAACCAGTTTATTTTGAGTCACTACCTATGTAATTCAATGGGCCTCCTCACATGAAGCTACTGGTTAGTAACTGGTTACCTGGAAACTTCCATGTCCAGTCACTAGGGGATCAGTTACTAACGTATGTGCGATAGCTGGCCAATAAATCAATATGTTGCTGGTAGGGGAAGTTAAAAAAAATATCCTATTTTATATCGTGGGCGTATATAAGGGGGAGGGCCTGCCCCACCCAAACCGGTAAAAATGTCTCATAGAAGCCTTAAATATAAAGTAAATAAGATCTTTTAGTTTAGAATTTTTTTTTTTTTTTTTTTTTTTTGTGATAGCGTTTTAACTGGCTAACTATTCCAAGTTATAGATTGTTAGAATTCCATACCCCCTCCCCCCCCCCCCGAAATTCTCCCAGCCCCCCTCCCAATTATTTACCATATTTTCACATGTTTTATATAATTCCATCTTCCTGGTTATTTAAGGAATCACGATACGGAGAAGGCGTGGGCAGAAGTCGGAAACAAAATTGGCCTATTTATCTATTCTGAGAAAAATTTTCAAGGTATAGGTGTATCCAACAACTAATGGATATTCTTCTTTTCCGATACCTGTTGTAATTGTAGTTGGCGTATAAAGAAAATAATTTGGTTGGAGGGCTGGGAACTTGGTGGGTGTTGAATACTAAAAATCTAGAACATGGAATTGCTAGCCAACTAAAACACTATTACTCATAATAAAATGGTTTTTTTTCTGAACTAAGTAATCTTATTTAATTTGTTTTTTAAGTTTTTATGAACCAGTTTTACCGATTAAATTAAAATTTCTAGGAAGGGCCTTTGCAGGGCCCTCAGATCCCTCCCCTTATATACGCCCATGTATTATGGTTTCTTCATCACTTGAATCTTCCGTAAATTCACCTACGACACTCTTGATAACTCTGTACACGAGTTATTCTTGTTTGTAATGAGTAGCCTCGGGCGTAGAGCCAAGTCACCAACCAGTCTGTAACTGGTTATTAACCCGAGTCACCAACTAGTTGGGTTATTAAATATTAGCTTCGTGTGCATCAGTAGCTTAAGTGCTGCTAATCACGGTTCTCAGCGGGTACGACGCACAGTGGTGCCAATCGGTCTGTAATTGGTTAGTGACTCGAGTTGCCAACTGGTTGATTAATTAAATATTAGCTTCGTGTGCATCAGTAGCTTAAGTGCTGCTGATCACGGTTCTCAGCGGGTACGACGCACAGTGCTGCCAAACGCCCGATTTTGGGGAAAAAAACCTCTACGTACTTAAACCATTTTGGGTATCATTTTTGTAGTATTTCTTTGCACTGAGTCGAATGAGACCACTACCAATTCGATAGAATAATTATTTTGGAAGATAAACAGGTTTTATAGTAAGAAAACCCCTTGAAAAGCAGCAAATATTCAATTTAAAAAAAGTCATATTTTACTCAATGGGTGAAGAGATGCATAATTCTAAATGTATTTTTGTATGCTGGGTCGAATTAATTAACAGGAAACGTAATACTGGTAACTGTTCTCGACGTATTCGTCAATCTTACAATTTGCACTTATCTATATATATATATATATATATATATATACACATATATATATATATATATATATATATATATATATATATATATGTATATATGAATTACGTGTCTGTCTGTTTGTCCGTTTGTCTGTTTGTTCCTTATACTGACGGCATTCAGATTCTGACGGCCTTTTTGAACCGACAGCTATTTTGATTAATGTCTCAAATTTTTTTGTTGATGTTCTTGATAATTTGAATAACTCGAACTCATTGATGACTTTACATAATTATATAATCATGTAATGCAGTTTATTTCAATTTTATATCAACAGCCATTGTCTAACTAAGGAGCGCTGGCCTTTCATTGATAAGAGCTATCTACTCGCAGGCTGTGCTGCTGGCTTCTGTAGGCTGTTTTATGAATTGCTGTAGTGCTGGCCTCTGTTGGCTGTTTCACGAGACAGCACTAGACAGATATAAACAAATTCACACCGTTTGACCGATTTTGACGTAACTGGGTACACAGGTAGATCTTGATACGGGGAGAGTCATAGGCAGAAAGTAGGTGTAGCATGGCACACTGGGTAACAGCTAGTAACGGATAAATTGAACAGGTTCACAAGACATTGTAGATGGATCTCATTGTTAAAGAATAGTTACTTTCTAGCAGAAAATGTTTAACTACTCACATTAAATAGCATTGACACTTTCTATGCATTAGGCTGTGCACACATACGGCCGAGTACGGCGATGAAATTTATAGGACAGCAACTTCAAAACATACACTTTTAGGTAAGTCTATGCTGAGAGGATAGCTAAGTACCGCTTTTTTTCAACGCCTAATAAACTGAGGATAATTGAAATCAATTACAGATATCTTCAAAACCTAAATGAACATTTTGTGCTAGCAAGTAACTGAACATAAACAATGAAACTACGTACGGAAGCACGCTAACGGAAGTTAAGAATATTACATTGGTTCTTAAATATTCGAGTCACACCTCAAAAATACATTTGGAATTATATATCTCTCCACCAATTGAATAAAATATGTCTTTTATAAATTGAATACTTGTGTTGTTTTCAGGGTTCTCTTAATATAAAACCAAAATAACTATTCTATCGAATACTGAGCGTATATAAGGGGGGACCCTGAAATCGGTAAAAATGTGTCATAAAAACCTATAAAATAAATTAAATAAGATCAATTAGTTCAAGAAAACATTTTATTGGGGGTGTTATAGCGTTTTAATTGTTTAACTAATACATGTTCTAGATTGTTAGTATTCCGTACCCCCTAAATAATCTCTGCCCCCCCCCCCCCCCGAAATTATTTTCTATATACTTTATTCTATCGAATTGGTAGAAGTCTCATTCGACTCGGCACAAGCACTTTAAAAATGTTCCTGAAATCCGTAAGATTCAAGTGTCTACAGGTTTTCCCCCAAAATTCGGCGTTGTACGTCGGGGACATTAGTTAATTTACATGTGACTTGGTTCTCAAGGACATTGGACATTAGCTGGTCGGAAGTTGGAGCACATTCTCCTCGATCCAATGTCGCGAATGACTTAAGTAAGTTGACCAAGAAACGGTTCTGGAATTAACCACGCCTAGAATGGAGTTGGTATAGTTGTAGAGAAAGTCTTACAAGTTGTACTAAACCACCAACTACAAGTCCTACCAACTAACCGACTAACTAACCACTCCGAAGGCTGTTCAGAACCAATTTAACAGCTGTGTTCGTTAACAGTTGCGCATCTTGTCCGGCTTCGCCATACCTAATAAAGAATTAAACAGGATGAGAAGTTTCTCTCTCTGCTCCATTAATTCTAGAACTGAAGCTTCCTATTTATATATGCACCATTAGTTCAAAGTGGGGCACCATTTATATTCCATTGCCTTCATTGCATTTTATGATATTTCTTCATTACTAAGCAAATACTTAGTTAATTGGATTTATGATAATTCAAGGGGTCGGGGTAAAATAGTGCCAAGCAACATTTAAAAAAAAAAATCAGTCCCGTAACAGGCCACAAGGGCCCAGAGGGGCAGATACTGTAGAGGTATCTGATTCTTGACCATACGGCACACTAGGGAGATAGTGTGGTCAATACTATGCTCCGGCCGCCTGTTTTTCCCCTTGGCTGCTTCGACTGCTAGAGTCATTAGCACCTAAGGTACCCATTATTAATTAAATTAATTAAAGGCTGGGCGAGCCTAGGGACGATCTGGGACCCCAAATCCAACCCTCGAACGGCAGCACTAGAAGAAAAAATCTTTAGTGCGCGCTCGGGTTTTGAACCTGGTCCTCGAGTTCATTAGTCGAGTGCTCTACCACTGAGCTAACCTCGCCCCCATTTTAAACAAAACTTAACTGTGGCTGCTATAAGGCCTCTCGTCCACTGGAACCGAAAAGCTGCGAAATGAATTCGTCAGAATTCGCATGAAAACGCACGAACACTCCAAACACGAAGTTCCATCATGGCTCGCGTCCACTGGGCCCGTATCGTTCGTCCGAACTTGTGCGAACTGCCGATCCCATTCTGCTGGGATTTAATTGCGAGTCAGAGTTAAAACATTCTTCATCTGAATCACGTGAAAACCCTTTTTGACGAGCCTTCACGTCTACTGCGTGAATTCGGACGAATCCGGAGGCAATGGACGAGGGGCATTCGCACGATTTCGGACGATCGGCGTTCGCCTGAATTCGTTGCTTCGCAGTTCGCAGCTTTTCGGTCCCAGTGGACGAGAAGGCTAACCCACTAGTATTTCTAAAGTGGCACAACTCAACATAAAACTCAACGGAAAATGTCTCACTCTTGCTTATGTAGTGTGATTAGCATTAAGCCAGGAAGGGTGACACAAGTGCCCTCTGGTGTAAAAGCTCTGAAGCTAGGAACATACAGTTTTGATGGTTGATAAAGAGATATTTACCATATCTTTCACGATCATACCTATGACAGTGTGAATAAACCCGATTTTTGGTGTTGCGTCACTTGAGAAATACTAGTGCGATATATTGGATATTATGTGGGACTATCACCAGTGTATATAGAAAATAATTTCAGTAGGGGGGCTATGAGCACCTAGGCATTTGGGGGGTACGTAAAATATTTAGACTTTGCAATGTTTTTCTAAAATTCCATTAAAACTAAGCGTTTAATTGAAAAGTTTATTATGACCAAACATTTAGATCATTAAATTCTGCGTCAACTGAGTATCGAATCGTATCATTTCGACCTAGTGGTGTTACTGATAAAAAAATAATGAATAAATAAATGAAAGATGTGTGTGTGTATTTGTGTATCTATGTCTGTGTGTGCGTATGTATGTAAGTGCGTGTGTATATGTGCGTATAACTTAAGCAATAAATTTCATGCAAATAAAAAAAAAAAACAGAAGTCCTTTCCGAGAAAAAAAAAACAGAAGTGTGAGTGAGATCGAGCAATAATAATAACCTATAAGTTATTTGGCCTAAAGCCCAACCCAACCAACCACCACTTTTGTGTAAATTCAGATTTCAAAGCTTCTGATATATAACGGTTCTTCAAATCCAATCCGTCAAATTAAAACTTATTGGTACTCAATTGACGCTAATTTTCGTGATCTAAACGTTTGGTGATTTCAATTATTTTAGAAAAACCGCAAAAAAATCCGAATAGTTTGAGGTTTTCGCCACATTGTGGATCTAGCTGAACTCGGAAATTGGGCCTAACAAAATATTTTTGATACTCCCGTAAAAATAAAACCGTTTTGAGAACTCCATTGATGATTTTTTTCAGCTATTTTTGCTACATAACTCTACTGGACTATTAGATACCGGAACTCTGTGGAAATGAAGGAGATCCTCTTGTTAGCAAATTATTTTTGTGTATACTTTCGAAAATAATGGTAAGTATTCGTGTGTGTTTGTTTGTGTAATGTATTAATAAAGAAAGAACCGATAATGACGAAGGACACACGGCGTCCACGAAAAAGCCTCGCAGCTATAACGTGTATTCCCACGTCCGAGCATACGCTTTCCTCGCCATGTTTTATCAATTTCAAAACATTTCACGATATTCACATCCATTTCTCTTGCAGGAACGCCAGCTCCACGATCGAATCTCTTCAACTCCTCCTTCGCCTAATCATAAGGTAAGCTAGCTATACATTTTACTGAAAAACACTTTTTTTTTTTTATTATAGTGAATAAACTAACAAAAATACACCACAAAAATCTATACCATCAGTGTGTAATAACAATATGGCACGTCACAAAATGAGGTATTTATGAATCCGATGGCCTAAACACCAAAATCAGCACAAATTTTAAAATGTGTCCAGGAAAGAGAACATAGTATTGTTAATTATTTCCACCTGTTACTTGAATCAAAATACACATTAAAACTACCACATTTTGCAATTTTAGCCAATAGGGAGTGGTGGACATTTTAGGGCGATTCCTCTCTTCGTCTATGTAGAGGAAACCCGCTTACGAGGTAGACCTCATGATGCAATCTGGAAGTGCCGACAAGAAAATTTCATGATTCCCAAACGATCACGAAAAGAACAGTGGTTCAAATTTATATATATATATATATATATATATATATAAATATATATATATATATATATATAAATATATATATATGTATAAATATATACATATATATATATATATGTGTGTGTGTGCGTGCGTGTATGTGTGTGTGTAATTATTATGTCAGGCTCAAAAATGGTCTAATTTTGAGGGAATTACGTTCTAAAATTCTTTATAATTTAAAAGGTCATGAAAGAGAAGAATCCGCCTGCTGAAACACGGGCCAAAATGCGCTTGAAAAAATCGTTGAGCTTATGGTTTTTCGTCTGTAGACTTGCTATAAGGTCTTTAACGGAGGAAAACGAATGAAACCATTTGCAAGGCGATACCTGTATGCGTTTTATAGAAAATGGAAAAAACTAGTTTTTGGATTTTTAAATTGAGTTACGACAAGCTTCTGGCTTTATTTTTAATTATAAACAGTATTTGCGCGTTTATTTCCTACTAGTTAAAAAAAAAGAAAACTCATGACGTCGACACGGTGATGTTATTGAAAAGTGCCGACTAGTAATATTGACGTCACAGAAAATACCGAGTTTATCGGTTTGTGTTTCACTATTTCTAAAAAAAGGTTCAATTTAAAATACCTTTTTGGTGGGATGCTAACGAAACAAAAACGTAGCACAAAAACGAGATGTAGAAATTTAAAGAGATATTTCTTATTCTTCTCCATAGCCATAACGTTGGAAAATATAACTCATATATATATATATATATATATATATATATATATATATATATATATATATATATATATATATATATATATATATATATATATATATATATATATATATATATTATTCACGTATGGGCATATGAGGGTGTACGCAGTTTTGAGAAGTTAAATGTTCTTTGTGCCCAGACTTGCCACATTCTTTCTGGACTTCTTTTTCTGTCAGACCCATCTGCTCCATTCCTTCAATCCCCCTCCGACCGCTTTTTCGATAAAAAAAAAAAAGAAAAAAAGTGTTTCAATTTTGTATGTCTGCGACCCTAGAAGACGATTTAAATGCAGCAGTTATGCATTTAAATCGTCTTCTAGGGTCGCGATCAATTTAATTATTTCTTTGATTTACATAAACAAACATCCCCGATTGGCTTTTTTACTGACAAAAGATCCATTCTTTTGACAATCCCTGTCAGAAAAAAATGTCTCATCTCTGACGTTAGCGAATTCGTGAACCCAATGCTATTTAGGATATTACTGGCATTTGTTTCCTGGCTTTCTTCACGTTACAACCGTTTGGTGGTGACCTGAAAAGACCCTTGGTGGTGGCAGGAAGTTTCGTTTTCCGAGCACATCAAAGTAAAAATTAAGCTTTTAAGAATCCGCGGGATTCGAATCCGCATCTCCTAAGCGTTAAGTCGACACGCTATCAACCTTCCCACTTAGAGACCCAACTTTAGTTCCACTTCTTAATCCTGGTAATAAATAACACTTCTTTAGGAATAAGTTATATTTTAATTAACGAAAATCGGGTTGAACGTAAATTCCGACCCTTGAATAATTAACCTAAGGCCTAAGTGCTCCCGTGGGTTAGGGGTGGGGGGAGTGAGAGGAGTGGGGATAGGGAGAGGAGTGGGGGGTGAGAAGGGTGGGGGGAGTGAGAGGAGTGGGGGGAGGCAATCTAACTAGTTAGAGTTTAGCCTACAAATCGATATTCTATGCAATATTGAACACTTGGATGACTATATAAATTTAAAATAGAAATATGTAAATTAAAAATACATTCTAAAATTCCAGTATGAAATATGCAATCTAAATGTAGTCCGTATATAGACAAGATATTAAAACATCTAAGGGGGAAAAACCCATATACAGCAAAATGCAATCTAAATGTTGTCCGTATATAGACAAGATATTAAAACATCTAAGGAGGAAAAACCCATATACAGCAAAACATCTAAGGAGGAAAAACCCATATACAGCAAAACATCTAAGGAGGAAAAACCCATATACAGCAAAACATCTAAGGAGGAAAAACCCATATACAGCAAAACATCTAAGGAGGAAAAACCCATATACAGCAAAACATCTAAGGAGGAAAAACCCATATACAGCAAAACATCTAAGGAGGAAAAACCCATATACAGCAAAACATCTAAGGAGGAAAAACCCATATACAGCAAAACATCTAAGGAGGAAAAACCCATATACAGCAAAACATCTAAGGAGGAAAAACCCATATACAGCAAAACATCTAAGGAGGAAAAACCCATATACAGCAAAATTATAAAACTTCGATTAAAAAAAGCTCTAACAGAGCTTTTTGAATGTATGTATTTATTTTTCTTCAGAAAAATAATTTAAATATTGTTTAGATTGCATGCTCAACTTAAGTTCGTTTTCCCCCCTTTCTCTGCATATATCTAAAAATATAACGCATACCGTATGTTTGTGTGTGTCTTTAAATAAATCAATAAATCGATATCCAAGGGGCATTAAAAAATTGATCGACTTACCTACAGTTATTTATCGATCAGTATAAATTGATCGACTTACCTACAGTTATTTATCGATCAGTATAAATTGATCGACTTACCTACAGTTATTGATCGATCAGTATAAATTGATCGACTTACCTAAAGTTATTCATCGATCAGTATAAATTGATCGACTTACCTACAGTTATTTATCGATCAGTATAAATTGATCGACTTACCTACAGTTATTTATCGATCAGTATAAATTGATCGACTTACCTACAGTTATTTATCGATCAGTATAAATTGATCGACTTACCCACAGTTATTGATCAATCAGTATAAATTGATCGACTTACCTACAGTTATTTATCGATCAGTATAAATTGATCGACTTACCTACAGTTATTTATCGATCAGTATAAATTGATCGACTTACCTACAGTTATTTATCGATCAGTATAAATTGATCGAATTACCTAAAGTTATTTATCGATCAGTATAAATTGATCGACTTACCTACAGTTATTTATCGATCAGTATAAATTGATCGAATTACCTAAAGTTATTTATCGATCAGTATAAATTGATCGACTCACCTACAGTTATTTATCGATCAGTATAAATTGATCGACTTACCTACAGTTATTGATCGATCAGTATAAATTGATCGACTTACCTACAGTTATTTATCGATCAGTATAAATTGATCGACTTACCTACAGTTATTTATCGATCAGTATAAATTGATCGACTTACAAAATATCGATTCATCAAGGATATAATTAGTCTTATCTACATTTCATTGGAAACAATTAGCAAAATATAGGAGTTAAAAACATCTACGTTAATTTTACTTAAAGATGCAAGGTAGGGATTGTCGGGGTTCGGTCACTGCTACTTAATAAAACTATATTTTATCGTGAAAATGGTTTTATTGTACCGACGTTTCGGCTTGAACTTCAAGCCTTCATCAGGGCTGTGAAAACAAGTAGGACATTTTTAACACTAATATATACACATATCTATCTAAGTATACCTAACACACACATATATATATATATATATATATATATATATATACTGTGCTAGCTCGTTAGTGCCCGTAGCCATTCGAAGGGAACAGGTCAAAATGTTCTTAAACTATATTAATTGATGGCGTAACAATAAATCTGTATTATTCTTCATTAGGACATGATGAAGGTGTATTAATCCATGGATATAACCCCATACATATTATGGTTTGGAACTACGTTGGTATAATATGCTAATTACTAGATAAAGGGCTTGAAGGGCCAATTAATCCATCAATTTGTGCCCTAATTTAAGGAAAACAGGATCCTCCATCAGGACAATGGGTGACCGTCCTACAAATATTTATATATAATTTATTAAATCTCATTCAATAAATTTGCGTTTAAAATAGACTCTTCATTTGCTCATTAATATTTGAAGGGGGAGAAACGATGAATGTTTTTTTTACGTAATGGAGATTTCTGTGCCATATACTAGCCTTAGAAGAGTACTACCAGCCTGCAAAATGAGAAGAACACTAAAAACGCTGTATATTATGATATTTTCAGGTAGATTTGCAACAATGATTTCAATATTTCCGTTCGATACTTAAGAAAGATACGTGCAGTAAATGTGACCAAGAGATATTCATAACTAGAGCCCGGAAGTTAGGGGTTTATTTTTGGTTAAAATAGGCAGGCAAAAGGCGCTGGAAATAGTGAAAATAGGCAGTACTGTAATTATTCATTTATTTAATTTGCTTGAAGAGCTTCGCAACAGGGGTGATCTGCTCAAAGAAAATTAATAATAAAAATAAAAATAATAAGGAAAAACTTTCGAATTTACATTCATAATTAACATTGATCGTCATATTTATAAAAAAGAAATATATACATTTAATATGTATACAAAAAAAAATAAGTAGCAAATAATAAGTAATAAAATAATGGTATAATTGAAATCATAATAAAAATTTATAAAATAATAAGTAGGATCTAACCTAAAGAAAACAAAGACACAAAAATATAGACAAATTGCTCTAAAATTATTTTGATATCAGAAATTTTGTCTTTCATTTTAATTGTGCGTTACTTGTAATACAGTTATATTTCGTTGTATGCATTAGTGGTCATTAAGTATGTGAATATGGTATCAATATATGGGCTCCTATCTGCTAACAGCTCGCTAAGGTCATGAGGTGCCTGTATCAATATATGGACTGCTATCTGCTAACAGCTCGCTAAGGTCATGAGGTGCCTGTATCAATATATGGACTGCTATCTGCTAACAGCTCGCTAAGGTCATGAGGTGCCTGTATCAATATATGGACTGCTATCTGCTAACAGCTCGCTAAGGTCATGAGGTGCCTGTAGGTTGTTTCTTTTCATGCAGTCTGTTAGTAGGTGTTTCACAGTCAAAGGAACGTACTGTAATTAAAATAAGCATTTATTAGGAGTGAAGGTAAAGAGGAATCTCACTCATTATTAATGAAAATATGTATTTACCACAGAATTAGTGTACTTACTCTTACTTCCCCTTGTTACAAGTAACAACAAGATGCTTTTTCAAAGTATCAAATGCCATAGACCTTCTCAGAAAAAATGATTACCATCATTGAAAAACTTCCTCTGCATTATCTTATCATTTCTAAATCCGGAATACCAGGTAATTACACCATTGTCACAGCAAAAGGGGTGTGAGGAAGGAGACGTACTTCCCTCATCCTCTCTCTTTCCTCCTATTCATTATGCTTGTGCATTCCTTCTACCAAGGAAGGCTCTGTTATTTACAGAGGTTAGATCCATGGGTTGGGAAAACAAGTTTTAGAATAGATATTTGGTAAGGCAATATGTAATTTAATTTGTGAAAACTTTTTTGTCTTCGATGAACGGAAATTCATTATGTGCTTTTTAAAATGTTTAAATCGCAGAAAAAAATTGTATAACGACCAAAAAAGGCTTTAAATCTTAAAATAGGCAACGGAAGCCAAAATAGGCAAAAAAGGCAAAATAAAAACTGTCTCTACACTTCCTAAATGCACGGAAACATATTTATTTCTATCTGATTCTTCAATATATCCATTCAGATAAAAAAGGCATTTTGCCTAACTTCCGGGCTCTAGTTATAACCTTAGATGGCCAAGGGTCCTCTGCCTACCCCATTCTACCAACTATTCGTCATTCAGACCAACATACTTCAAAAGAATATATATATATATATATATATATATATATATATATATATATATATATAAGTATAAGTTAAAACTCATCTTATGAGATATTATTTAATATTAGGTATTCTTTCATCTACTATATATCTGTCAAATACCACTCACTCATTCACTATCATCGCCCAGCACAAACCACTTGAAAATTTTGAAATTTTGCATGGACACTCCCTTTATAACGTAAACACTCGCTAAGAAATGTACCGCTCGCGCTTGGCAGCATGCGTTGCTAGGACGATAACAGATCAGCTGTTACCGTACTGTATCTATTTCATAGTCTTATTTTTATTTGCGGTTAATTTCAACTATGATGGCAGACCTTGAATTACTAGAAAGAGACTGTGATTTTGTCCCTCATAGAGTTTACGGCCTGGTGATGTTCTATCCGAGGTAATATTATCCCGAACCCTTGCACAGCCCCCTCACTCATCTGCATCCCCAGTCAGGACACTTCTTGGTAATGCTCGCAAATATAATGGGTGTTTCAAAATGACACCTTGGAACCATAAATTTTAAAGTCTATTTATTAATGAGTACCATTTTCTAGCCAGGATAGGGCTGATGCATTTTCTTTTTGCTAAAACAAAAGCCACCACCCCTAGTAGGAATCGAACCCTCGACCCTTGGCACAGAGCAAAGTACTATTTTGCTACTTTTCGCTAACAATGTTTTGTTCTGTAAGCACCCTTTGGCCTCCTGAATACAACCCCTATTTTTCTAACTATTATGTACTTTGTTTGATAACGGTGAACCTTGATCGTAACCTACCTTCTTTAACCTCAACGATGGCGCAGTTCTATCAAATATTTCATCCCTCATAGCCACAGTTCCGAATTGCAATCTCATTACTCCGGCGGCGATCTGGGTTTTATAGCCAGCTATTAAAGAGACGATAAACTTTATATACCCTACCCTTAACCTGATAGGAACAGCTTCAATCAATATGGCTCCCCAGAACATCAATAAAATTGAAACTATCATTAAAATTTATATTTACTAGACCAATATAGTTAGGTTTTTGTGTTGTTACTATGCTGACTTTGCAAAGATAGATCCAACTATCTATAGAACTATTGCTAATCTCCTAAAAGAACTTTTACAACCTATAGTGGTACAATGAGACCCCGATAAGAAAGAATACTGCAAGGAAAGTTTAAGGACTTACGACCGTTTCAAACAAGAATTTTTGTATGTGTAGTACTTAACAATAAAATTTCCGACCCGCAGGAACTGCAGCATCTTAGCGCGGTTCCGTTCTTATACCTCGACTCATTTAGAATGATTAAAATAGAAGCTGTTATTATTTTGGGTCCACATTTCTAGAAAGGTCTTGATTTACGATCTAAAAACCGCCATCTTCCAGTGGGCGGATTTTGCTGGTTAACGAACTTGACCTTTCAAATTGGACGACGGATTTTTTGTACCACATATCATTAAAATCGGACCATTAGGGAAGCCAGAAATGAGCGAACAGACAAATATATATATATTATATATATATACTATATATATATATATATATA